>JAKSZT010017719.1:4707600-4750072 GCA_026826555.1 Tolypeutes matacus | reverse complement strand
TTTTCTACAATCTCTTTGATTTCAACTGTATTGTCTTCCATATCACTAATTCTTTCCTCTGCCTGTTCAATTCTGCTGCCATGTGAGTCCAGCGTCTTTTTCATTTCTTGACTTGTGTCTTTGTTCGCCATCATATCCATTACGTTTTTAGGTGTGTTAGTTATTTTTTCAGTATGTTCTCCCAGTGTCTTCTTTATATCCTTAATCTCTTCCTTCAGTTCTTTAAGTTGGTCCATGATATTTGTTTGGATAGCTTTGATTAGTTGTTCGATGTACTGCATAGCTTCCTGGTTTTTATTTTGTGCACTGGACTGGTCCATGTTTTCCAGTTTTTCAGAGTCATTTGTATTTTTCTGTTGCCCTCTGGTCATCATATTATCTTGATGGGTTTGTTCAGTTGATTAGCTTTTCTCTATGCTCTAGAATTTTATTTAGCTGTTGGTTCTGCGTGTGAGTTAAGTTTTCTCTTTGGCAGTTTTTCTTCTTATTTTATTTCCTTACTTCTTTCTATGTTCCCTTGAAGGCAAAAGGTTAGGGCCAGAGGAATCAAAAGATGTAAGGAAGGCAGAAGGATAATAGAAATGTTGATAAAAGTTAGAAGAGGGGCAAAATGAGATTCAATGAGATGAATATTTAACTTGTGTAGGCAGTGTAGAGTACTAGGAAAAAATATGGAGTTCCTATAATGGACTGGGAAAACAAATGGAGGAATATATATATATAGTGATTTAGAAGGCTAGAATTATGAGGAGGTAGAGAAATAGTAGAGAAAGGTCTGAAAGGAAAAAGTTAATACTAATAAAAAATAAAAAAAATAAAAAAAATAAAAAAATAAAAAAATAAAGAAAAAAGAAGAAGGAAACAAGGGGGGTCAATGATACCCCTAGGGTCCAAGTGGATCCTTCCTGCCTACTTGTGTTTATCAATGAATTTCCCCGCAGGGTTCTATATGCAGGTCCTGAAGCAGCTTTTAGCTATTAAACTAAATTAAAAAGAATTTATTTTTCAATTGTTGAGGTGACCTCACTTTTTTTTTTTTTTTTTTTTTTTTTAGCCAAATGCAGGACCCAAAATAATTCCTCTTCTAGACCTACCCCCTTACGGAAGGGACCCTAGCTGGGCCCGTGGAAATTAATCAAGCACGTCCCACTTTCCGGACTGCCCAGGTTAGCTGAAACTCTGATGTTAGTCAGTGAAGATTGCTAAAGACGGCGGATTCCGCCCCTTCTGGCGCCGAGCTCCAGCGTCACCGGGCTGCTCAGTAAATCAGTTTGAGTGCAGATTCGCGTCTGCTCTCAGCCTGGTGCTGCTTCAGTTCGGTTTATCTGCTCCCCAAAGCTATGGGGCGGTGCAGGCAGCCAGATCGATGTCTAAAAATATAAAATACCCTTCCCTGTCTTCCAACCGAACCCTCCCTTCTTTGGGAAGTGTCCCTTCCTCCTGGCTCCGCAGCGGCCCGGGTCTTATCCCTGGGTGGCTAGGGAGATCAGCTCCGTTCCCCGACCAAAATCCCCTCTCCGGTTCACCGGGTGCTGACTAGCTTTTTGCTCTGCTCACACAAGGTCCAAGGGGCGCCAGGCAGCCAGCTCCCCAGAAAATAAAACTTTTTCGCCCCCGGCCGCGGCTCCAAATGGCTGTTTTATTTTTTATTTCCGTAACCGCGGGGCTCAGCCGCCTGTGCCAACCTCCACCGGCAGCCTCAAAACTCACGAATCTCCACCGTTCGGTCCACGCCGCCGATCCGCGCAGATAGATGTCCCAAGCCTCTCACTCCACGCGTGCACAGCACAGACCCCCGGGCAGGACCCCGTCCCCAATCCGCCTTGCTCTGGGAGCTTGCAGTGTGCGCCCTCCTACACCAACGCCATCTTGCCCCCCC
Source organism: Tolypeutes matacus (assembly GCA_026826555.1). Classification (NCBI taxonomy): domain Eukaryota; kingdom Metazoa; phylum Chordata; class Mammalia; order Cingulata; family Chlamyphoridae; genus Tolypeutes; species Tolypeutes matacus. Next base: position 4,748,193 of record JAKSZT010017719.1, on the reverse strand, counting down.
TCTGTCCATAGTGTTTTGAGCTACTTTTAATGACCAGTTATTTTGCATTAATGTTCATATTTATTGGAGAGCTACTAACAGATACATAGGCTTGCATCATTTGAAATAAACATAGTTAATGTAATGCAATGTTCTTATAACCCAAAGGACATACTTGTTGTATTAGTCAGCCAAAGGGGTGCTAATGTGAAATACCAAAAATGGGTTGGTCTTTATAAAGGGTATTTATTTGGGGTAGAAGTCCACAAATACCAGGCCATAAAGCGTTAAGTTTCTTCTCTCACCACAGTCCATTGCCACGTGTTAGAGCAAGACAGCTGCCGGCGTTTGCCAGGGTTCAGGCTTCTGGGGTCCCTCTCTTCCCAAGGCTGCGTTTCTCTCTGGGCTTAGCTCCTGTTTCCTCCACAAGGTCAGCTCTAGATGATCAGGTGAACGGCTCTCTTCTCTTCTCCTGGGGCCATCTTTCCAACATCAGAACTGTTCCTCAAAATACTGCTTCAACTCTGTTCTTTGCCTTGCCTTTTATATTTGATTCCCCACCCACCAAGGGGTGGGGCTCAATGCCCTAATCATGCCCAGATTAACAGATCAGTTTACAAGCATGATCCAATTGTATTTTTGGAATTCATAATTACATTAAATTGGCCAATCGTTACACTCCACCCTCTGAATTCCAAAAATACATTACAATTCTCAAAAAAACTTAATAACAAGTCAACTACAAAATCATATCATAGGCATTTTAAAGAAATACAGTTTGTCTTCAGGGAAAATTCCATTTGCTGTAGACCTCTGAAACTTACAAAACCATTTAACTGCTTCCAATACACAAACGGAAAGACAAAGGATAAACATTTTCATTATCATATGGAGAAATCGGGATGTTGAACATGAGTCATGGATCCTCTACAGTTCAGTAAACCTGCAGGGCATCCTCCATTCGATTTCAAAGTCTGAGAATCATTCTTAAGATGATGCTTTCTTCTTCTTGGGGCCACATGAGGACCCACCCTTTCCACAGTCTTGCCCAATGGCCATTTTCTTGGTTCCACCCTCATCAAACATCTGGGTGTCGACCAAGCTCCAGACCTCACCCTCCAAGAGTGTTGGGATGATTGCCACACCTTACCCAATCTTTGGGTTAGAGTCTTAGTCCCCCTAGTACAGTGAGGTGAAGACAACATTCCCCCTAACCTTTGGCATACAGGTTCAACCCTTTCAGAGCGAGTTGACCAGCTGACCTTCCCTAATCTTTGGCATACAGATTCAACCCTCTCAGAGCAACGGGTTGACCACCTGGGCCTTCCCTAATCAATGGGGGACAGGTACACCCCTCTCAGACCTATGGGGTGATGACCTTAACTGCCCTAATCTTTGAGTAATGTGCTCCACCCTCCCTGCACCCTGGGGTGGCAAAACTCTCCCAGAACTTCAGGTGGGGACATCCACCCTCTTCAACTGCTGGGGAAAACTCACCCTCTCTGTATATATGGGTGGAGCTCCTCTCTTGGCCCAAGGAGATGTCTTAATCCCAGATCTCTGCTTCCACCGTTTTCTTCTTAAAGCTGTTTCTCCTTCAGTCTCTCCTTTCCATGTCCTCTTTTGTCCAAGCTGACAGTGATTTTGTTCATACAGCTCTCTCAAAAACTTTGTTGGTTTAGCATGCAGGAAGCAGGGGTCCAAGCCATCAGACAGTAAGACTTTCCACAAGTCTTTCCGAGATAGCTGCTTCTTCAATTGTGATTTACAAGTTCCAAGTTTAGTAAAGTCTTCAGATAGGGCATTTTCATCTGGGAATTTGAATTCCAGAAACTTGGAAGTCCCAGAATCAGTTTCTGTTTTCTTTGTGCCCAAAAGTTCAGTCCTTAGTGTATTTCGCTCATCTAGTATATTGCTATAAGCTGCAAGGAAAAGCCAAGCCACATTCTCTGGGTTTACCTTGGAAAGTTCTTTAGCAAAATGCTCTCGTTCACCATTTTCAAATTCTGTCTTCCATATAACACCAGGAGTTAATCTTGCTAAGTTCTCTGCAACTTTAAAACATGGATCTCCTTTCCTCCAGTTTCCAATGATAGTTTCATCATTTACTTCTAAGGCATCATAGAAAGTCTCTTTAGCATCCATATTACTATCAACAGTCTCTTCAAAGTGATCTAGGCCTTTTCCATCAAACATTTCACAATTCCTCTAAAAAATACCCCTTACCCATATATAAAACCATTCCAACATTTTGGTAATTACAAAAGCACTACCCCACTCCTCGGTACCAAGTTCTGTATTAGTCAGCCAAAGGGGTGCTAATGTGAAATACCAAAAATGGGTTGGTCTTTATAAAGGGTATTTATTTGGGGTAGAAGTCCACAAATACCAGGCCATAAAGCAGTAAGTTTCTTCTCTCACCACAGTCCATTGCCACATGTTAGAGCAAGACAGTTGCTGGCATTTGCCAGGGTTCAGGCTTCTGGGGTTCCTTTATTCCCGGGGCTGCATTTCTCTCCGGGCTTAGCTCCTGTTTCCTCCACAAGGTCAGCTATAGACGACCAGGCAAACGGCTCATTTCTCTTCTCCTGGGGCCTTCTTTCCAACATCAAAACTGTTCCTCAAAAGACTGCTTCTGCTAACTGTCTTTTGAATGTTGAACCCACCTTGCATTTTTGGGATAAACCACTTGGTTATGTGGTATTATCCTTTTTATATATTACTGTATTTTATTTGCTATTATTTTTGGTAAGGATTTTTGCAAGTATATTTATGAGAGATATAGGTCTGCAGTTTTATCTTCTTATAATGTCTTCATCTGGTTTTGGATCAAGGTAATGCCAGCTCATAAGTTAAGTTGGAAAAGGTTCTACTTCTTAGAATTGTTTGTGTAGAATTAGCATTTCTTTATTAAAGTCCTGGTAAAATTCACCAATGAAGCCATCTGTGGCTGGCATTTTCTACATGGGAAGACTTTTTAACTTTAAATTCTAGTTATTTAAAAGATATAAGGTTATCCACATTACCCATTTTTTCTTGAATGAGTGTTGGTAGTAGTTTGTGTCTTGCAAGAAATTTGTCTGTTTCATCTAAGTTAACAGATTTATTGGCATAAAGTGTTTCATTACATTCACTTATCCTTTCAATGTCTATTGGATGTGGAGTGATATCTCATCTTTCATTCCTGATATTGATAATTTGTGTCATTTCTTTTTTTTTTTTTTTTTTTTTTTCTTGTTTGGTCTTGTTTTATTGATCTATCAAAGATCCAACTTTTGATTTCATTGATATTCTCTTTTGGCTTCTGTTTTCAATTTTATTCTTTTCTGATTTTATCTTCATTATTTCTTTCTGCTTGCTTTGGCTTTAATTTACTCTTTTTCTAGTTTCTTAAGGTGGAAGCTGTGGTTATTGATTTGAGACCTTACTTCTTTTCTGATATGAACATTTGGTAATATAAATTCACCCCTAAGAACTGCATTAGTGGCATCCCACAAATTCTGATATGATTTGTTTTTTTTCTTTCAGTTCAAAAAACTTTATTATTTCCCCCTTGATAGCATCTTAATGTATAAGGTATTTAGAAGTATGTGTTTTAGTTTCCAAATATCTAGCAATTTTCCAGAAATCTTCTTGTTACTGATTTCTAATTTAATATATTTTGGTCTAATAACAGGCGTTAGATAATTTTTTATTTGGTTTTTGAATTTGTGTTTATCCTGCTTAGCATTCTCTGGTCCCTCTAGGATCTTTATTTGCTTGTTCTCATTAATTTTGGAAAATTCTCAGTCATTATCTCTTGAAATATATGTTCTTTCCCCCTTGCTCTTAAACTCCTCATGAGATTCCTGTTATACATATGTGAAACAATTAGACAATTCTTATGGGTTTTGGATTCTCCATTCTGTTCTGCCCCCCCCCCCCAGATATTTATCTATTTTTGTTTTGATTTAAAATTTTTAAATTAGAGAAATAGTAGATTTACAGAAAAATCATGTAAAATATAGTGTTCCCATATATACCACCCCTTATTATTAGACCTTTGTGTTAGTGTATGTCTTAGTTTGCCACAGGGCTGCCAATGCAAAGTACCAAAAATGGGTTGGCTTTTATAATGGAGATTTTATTTAGGGTAAAAGCTTACAGTTCCAAGGCCATGAAATATCCAAATCAAGGAATCATCAGAGAAGCTTTCTCACCAAATTCAGCTACTGGTGATCCTGGTGTCCTGCCACATGGCAAAACAAGATGGCCACTGCTCTCTGCCAAGATCCCTGCCTTCCCCTCCAGAATCTACCGTCTCCTGGAGCTCAGCTGTAGGCAACCAAGCATAGAGCTTGTCTCTTTCTGGGTCTCCTCTCTTAGTCTTGACTGCTCCGCTTTCTTCCCAAGTTCAGCTGTGAGCTATCAGGCATATGGCTAGTCTCTCCAGCCTTGAATTGCTCCGTGAGCCCAGCCTTTTGAAGGCTTCATGCTTAAGCTTTGGTTGCTAGGGATCCCTGAGTCATCTCTCACATGGCAGGATCAAAAATGGCAGAGCTCCCTTTTCCTGTGTGTGTCTGTGTCTCCGTTTATATTAGACCCAGCAAAAGAGCAGAAACCCAACCTGTGTCATTCCTCAAGGATGTAGTATAATCAAAAGGGCCCCATAGCCACAGAAGTGGATTAGTTAAAAAACATAATCTTATTCTTTTTGGGATTCATAAAAGAACTTCATACTGTCACAATGTGGTACCTTTGTTACAATTGATGAAAGAATATTATAATAGTGGTATTAATTATAGTCCATAGTTTACATTGGGGTGTATTTTTTCCCAATATACCACCCTATTATTAACACCTTGCACTAGTGTGGTACCTTTGTTATGATTCATGAAAGAACATGTTTATAATTGTACCATTGTTTACAATATGGTTCACTGTATTATAGAATCCTATGTTTTATATTTTAATTTTTATTCTTGTAACACATATATGACCTAAAATGTTCCCTTTTAACTACACTCAAATATATAATTCGGTGCTATTAATTACACTTACAATGTTTTGCCACAATTACCACCATTCATTTCCAAAACTTTATAATCAACCCAAATAGGAATTCTGTACAAATTAAGCATTAACTTCCCATTCCCTACCAACCAACCCAGCCCCTGGTAACCTATATTCTCGACTCTGACTCTATGAGTTTACTTATTCTAATTATTTCATATCAGTGAGATCATACAATATTTGTCCTTTGGTGTCTGGCTTATTTTATTCAACATGATGTCTTCATGGTTTATCCATGTTGTCAACATGAATTGGAACTTCATTCCTTTTTTTTTTTTAATCTTTACTGTACTTTATTTTTTCTCTCCCTTCAATTTTTAAAATTGCAGTATGTCATTCATACTTGAACATACATAAACAGTAAGTGTATAGTAGAAGTTGTGAACTTACAAAATAAACATGTATAACATCATACAGGGGCCCCATACATCACCCCACCACCAATACCTTGCATTGTTGTAAAACATTTGTTACAAACTATAAAAGAGCATCATCAAAATATTACTGCTAACTATAGTCCATATCTTACATTTGGTATATTTTTGCCCCAATCCACCCTATTATTTTTTAATATATTTCTATTACAGAGGTTGTGAACTTACAGAACAATCATGCACATGTGTAGAATTCTCATATAATACTCCTTCACCAACACACCACACCGTGGTGGAATATTTGTTACAGATAATATCATCAGACTATTACCACCAACCATGGTCCATAGCATACATTTGACACACTTTTTCCATACCCCCCCATTATCAACACAGTACATCTTTGGCATTGATGCAAGAATATCACAGTATTGGTGTTCACCACAGTCCATAGGTCACACCAATTGTAGTTTTCCCATGCTCCTCCACATTCCCACCACCCTACAATAGTGATGTACATCCGCTCTAACTCACAGAAGGACACTTTTGCATCTGTACCATCAACCACAATTCTCATCCACCTCTGGGTTTACTGTGTTATTCAGTCCCTAGATTATTCTCTAGCTTTCTTTCAATTGACATTTACATCCCTAGACTACCCTTTGCAACCACAGTCCCATTTATAAATCAGCTGTTACTCACTATAATGTGTTACCATCAACTCTATCCATTTCTACACTTTTATAGTCAAGTTAATTAAAACTTCTACATGTATTAAGCATCAGTAGTCCTTCTCAGCCCTCCTCATATCTCCTGATAATCTATACTCTAGGTTTTAACTCCAAGTGTTTATTCTTTGTATTTAGTTTATATTAATGAGACCATGCAATATTTATCCTTTTGTGTCTGTCTTACTTCACTTAGCATAATGTCTTCAAGATTCATCTATGTTATCATATGTGTCCCAATTTCATTTCTATTCCCTGTAGTATAGTATTCCATCATATGTATATACCACATTTTATTTATCCACTCATTGGTTGATGGACACTTGGGTTGTTTCCATCTTTTGGCAATTGTGAATAATGCCGTTATGAACATTGGTGTGCAGATGTCTGTTTGTCACAGTTTTCAGTTCTTCTGGATATATTCCTAGGGGAGGAATTGCTTGATCATATGGCAGTTCCATATTTAGCTTCCCGAGGAACGACCAAACTGTCTTCCACAGAAGCTGCACCACTTTACAATCCCACCGACAATGAAGGAGTCTTCCTATTTCTCCATATCCTCTCCAGCACTTATTGTTTTCTGTTTTTTTAATAATGGCCATTATATGCAGTATGAGATGATATCACATTGTTGCTTTGATTTGCATTTCCCTAATAGCTAGCAAAAGGGGTGCTGATGCAAAATACCAGAAATCTGTTGGCTTTCATAAAGGGTATTTATTTGGGGTAGAAGCTTACCAGCTTATGGTAACTGCCAGGCCATAAAGCATAAGTTACTTCCCTCACCAAGGTCTGTTGCCACGTGCTGGAGCAAGATGGCTGCAGACGTCTACAAGAGTTCAGGCTTCCTGGGTTCCTCTCTTCCCTGGGCTCGTTTCTCTCCAGGCTCAGCTGCTCTGCTTTCTCCGCAAGGCCATCTGTAGACTATCAGGCGAATGGCTTGTCTCTCTTCCTGGGGCCTCTGCCATGTGTAATGGAGTATTCTCTCCTTCTTCACGTATCTCTTTCTCTGTGTGTTTACTTCCCAGGGCTCTAATATCAAAATCTCAACTAACTCCTCTGTGTTCTTCTCCTGTGTGTTTTCTCTGTGAGTCCCTGCCCACCAAGGGCTCACACAGTCACATGAGACAATTCCTATAAAAATCTTACCAAGGGGCTGGGGACTCAACATCCTATGATGTGGCCTAATCAAAGCCTTAATCATTATTTAATCAAGTAAAAGTGAAACCTCTGAATGCAATATACTCTAATACGCCCAGAGGAAAAGACCAGTTTACAAACATAATCCAATATCTCGTTTGGAATTCATAAACAATATCAAACTGCTACAGCTAGTGATATTGAACATGTTTTCTTGTGCTTTTTGGCCACTTGTATTTCCTCTTTGGAGAAATGTCTTTTGCCCATTTTTTAAATTGGATTGCTTGCTCTTTTATTGTTGAGTTGTATGATCTCTTTTTATAGAATAGAAATCAATCCCTTATTGGATATGTGGTTTCCAAACATTGTCTCCCATTGAGTGGGCTGTATTTTCACCTTCTAATCTTGACAAAGTCCTTTACATCACAAAAGTGTTTAAGTTTGAGTAGATCTCATTTATCCATTGCTCATTTCATTGCTCATGCTTTTGGTGTATGGTTTAAGAATGTATCACCAACCACCAGGTTTTGAAGATGTTTTCCTACATTTTCTTCTAGGAGCTTTATGGTTCTTGATTTTATATTTATGTCTTTGATCCATTTTGAGTTAATTTTTGTATAAGGTGTGAGATAGAGAACTTCATTCCTTTTTTTTTTTTTTTTCCCCTTTAGGAGGCACCGGGAACTGACCTCCCATGTGGGAGGCAGGAGCTCAACCACTTGATCCACATCCGCTCCCTTCATTCCTTTTTAATGGTGAATAATATTCCATTGTGTATATATACCACATTTTATTTATCCATTTGTCAGTTTATAGACACTTGGGTTGCTCCCATCCTTTGGCAGTTGTGAATAATGCTGTTATGAACATTGGTGTGTAAATGTCTGTTCAAGTCCCTGCTTTCAGTTATTTTGGGTATATTCCTAGTAGTGGAGTTGCTGGACCATATGGTAATTCCATATTTAGCTTTCTGAAGAACTACCAACGTGTCTTCCACAGAAGCTGCACGATTTTACATTCTTACTAGTAATGAATATGTGTTCCTATTTCTCCACATCCTCTTCAACACTTGTAATTTTCTGTTTTTGTAATAGTAGCCATTCTAGTGGGTGTGAAATGGTATTGATTTGCATTTCTCTAATAGCTAATGATTATCTGATGGTTAAGTTCATGTGTCAACTTGGCCACGTTATGGTGCCCTGTTGTTTGGTCAAGAAAGCACTAGACTGATTGCTACTGTGAGGTCATTTTGTGTACTTAAATCATCAGTAAGTTGATTGCGTCTATGGCTGATTACATCTACAATCAACTGAGGAGATTGCTTTCAACAATGAGAGAAGAAACATTCATTCAGTTGAAGGCCTTAAAAGAAGTGATGATTTCAGCAGTCAGAAGAGAAAATTTCCATCACTATTTAACCAGCCAGTTTCTGCTGGGGAATTCATCAGAAATTTTCCTTGGAGTTCCCAGCTTGTGGTCTGCCCTGCAGAAGTTGGACTTGCCCATTCCCACAGTCATGTGAGCTAATTCCTTTAAAAATCCCATAATATTTACAGATAACTCCTTTTGGTTTGGTTTCCCTAGAGAACTCTGACATACAGATATTGAGTATGTTTTCATGTGCTTTTTAGCCATGTGTATATCTTCTTTGGAGAAATGTCTATGCAAGTTTTTTTTCCCATTTTTGAATTGGGTTGTTTGTCTTTTTATTGTTGAGTTGTAGGATTTATTTATATATTCTGGATATTAAACCTTTATCAAATTATGTGATTTCCAAATATTTTCTTCCATTGTGGAGGCTATCTTTTTACTTTCATGATAAGTCCTTTGATGCACAAAAGTTTTTAATTTTGATGAGGTCCCATTTATCTGTTTTTTCATTTGTAGTTTGTGCTTTGGGTGTAAAGTCTAAGAAAACATTGCCTAACACAAGATCCTGAAGATGCTTCCCTGTGTTTTCTTTTAGGAATTTTATAGTCCTGCTTATATTTAGGTCTTCAATCCATTTTTACTTAATTTTTATATATGGTGTGAGATAGGGGTCTTCCTTCATTCTTTTGCATATGAATATCTGGTTCTCCCAGCACTGTTTGTTGAAGAGACTATTCTTTCCCAGTTGAGTGGACTTGGCAGCCTTATCAAAAATCAATTGGCCATAGATGTTAGAGACTATTTCTGAGCTCTAAATTTGATTCCATTGGTCTATATGTCTATCCTTGTACCATGCTGTTTTGACACTGTAGCTTTGAAATAAGCTTTAAAGACAGGGAATGTGAGTCCCCTAATTTTGTTCTTCTTTCTTAACATGGTTTTGGCTATTCAGGGCTGCTTACCCTTCCAAATAAATTTGATAATTGGCTTTTCCATTTCTGAAAAGTAGCCTGTTGAAATTTTAATTGGGATTGTGTTCAATCTGTAAATAATTTTAGGTGGAATTGACATCTTAACAATATTTGGTCTTCCAATCCATGAGCATGGAATGTCCTACCTTTTGTTTAGACCTTCTTTGATTTCTTTTTGCAAAGTTTTGAAGATTTCCAAGTGTAAGTCCTTTACATCCTTGGTTAAATTTATTCTGACATATGTGAGTCTTTTAGTTGCTATTGTAAATGGAATATTTTTCTTTATTTCCTTCTCAGATTGTTCATTACTAGTATATAGAAAGACTGCTGAATTTTTGTGTGTTGATCTTGTACCCTGCCACTTTACTGAATTTGTTTATTAGCTCTAGTAGCTTTGTTGAAGATATTTTGGCTCTTTCTGTATATAGGATGATGTCATCTGCAAATAGTGAAAGTTTTACTTCTTCTTTTCCAATTTGGATGCTTTTTATCTCTTTTTCTTGTCTGATTGCTCTGGCCAGAACTTCTAGCACAATGTTGAATAACAGTGGTGACGGTAGGAACCCTATCTTGTTCCAGATCTTAGAGGGAAAGCTTTCAGGCTTTCACCATTGAGTATGATATTAGCAGTGGGCTTTTCATATATTCCCTTTCTTCTATTCCTATTTTTAAGTGTTTTTATCATGAAAGAATGCTGGATTTTGTCTAATGCTTTTTTTCTGCATCAATTGAGATGATCATGCTGTTTATTTACCTTCATTTTGTTAATGTGGGGTAGTACATTATTTTTTTATGTTGAACCATCCTTGCATACCTGGGATAAAACCCACTTTGCATGGTGTATAATTCTTTTAATGTGCTGTTGCCTTCAACTTGCAAGTATTTGGTTGAGAATTTTTGCATCTATATTCATATGAGACATTGATGTGTAATTTTCTTTTCTTGTAGGATCTTTATCTGGCTTTGGTATTAGGGTGAGGTTGGCCTTATAGAATGAGTTAGTGGGTGTTTGCGCCTCTTAATTTTTCTTTTTGGAAGACTTTGAGCAGGATTGGTATTCTTTTCGGAATGTTTAATAGAATTCACCTGTAAAGCCTTCTGGTCCTTGGCTTTTTTTTGTTGGGAGGTTTTTGATGATCGATTTGATCTCTTTATTTGTAATTGATCTGTTTAGATCTTCTGTGTCCTCTAGAAACAGTGTAGGTTGTTCATGTGTTTCTAAGAATTTGTCCATTTCATTTAGGTTGTCTAATTAGTTGGAATACAGTTGTTCATAGTATCCTCTTAGGATCTTTTTTATTTCAGTGGAGTCAGTAATAATGTCCCTCCTCTCATTTTTTATTTTATTTATTTGCATCTTCTCTCTTTTTCCTTTGTCAGTCTAGCTAACGGTTTGTCAATTTTATTGATCTTTTCAAAGAACCAACTTTTGGTTTTGTTAATGTTCTCTATTGTTTTTTATTCTCTATTTCACGTATTTTTGTTCTAATCTGTATTATTTCTTCTACTTGCTTTGGGTTTATGTTGCTGTTCTTTCTCTAGTTCGTCCACATGTGCAGTTAGGTCTTTGATTTTAGCTCTTCCTTTTTTTTAAAATATAGGCATTTAGGGCTATAAATTTTCCTTCTAGCACTGCCTTAGATGCATCCCATAATTTTTGATATGCTGTGTTCTTGTTTTAATTCATCTCAAGATATTTATTGATTTCCCTTGTAATTTGTTATTTGACCTATTGATTGTTATTTAAGAGTGTGTTATTTAACTTCCATATGTTTCTGGATTTTACAGTTCTCTGCCTGTAACTGATTCTCACCTTCATTACATTACGGTTAGAGAAGATGCTTTTTATAATTTCAGTCTTTTAAAATTGATTGAGTCTTGTTTTGTGGCCCAACATGTGGTCTACCCTGGAGAACGATGCATGTGCATTTGAAAAGATTGTATATTGTGCTGTTTGGGGGTAGAATGTTCTGTATATGTCTGTTAGGTCTAGTTCATTTATCATATTGTTCAAGTTCTCTGTTTCTTTTTTGATCTTTTGTCGAGGTGTTCTATCTATTGATGAGAGTGGTATATTGATGTCTCCAACTATTATTGTAGAGGTGGCTATTTCTCCCTTAAGTTTTGCCAGTGTTTGCCTCATGTATTTTGTTGGAACCATGTTAGGTGCATACATATTTATGATTGTTATTTCTTACAAGTGGATTGTCCCTTTTATTAATATATAGTATCCTTCTTTGTCTCTTGTAACAGTTTTTGACTCAGAGTCTGTTTTGTCTGCTATTAGTATAACTACCCCAGCTCTTTTTTGGTTACCATTTGCATGGAATATATTTTTCCATTCTTTCACTTTAAAACTCTGCATTTCTTGTAAACAATAGATAGTGGATCGTTATTCTGCTAAGCTGTGTCTTTTGACTGGGGAGTTTAATCCATTGACATTCAGTGTTATTATTGTAAAGGCAGTACTTCCTTAAGCCATTTTGTCCTTTAGTTTTAACATCATATCTTTTTTTTGGTCTCTCTTTTCCTTTTTTGCAACCTCCTTTTCTGTATATTTGATCTTTTGTGATGTATCTGACTGATCCCTTTATCACTTTTCTTTCTCTATGTTTTTTAAATACTTTATTTGGGGTTACCCTGGGGTTTGTATTACACAACCTACATCGATAAGCATAAAAGATACCAACTTAGCTTCAATAGCATACATGGTCTCTGCTCCCATACCCTTCTGTTTCCTCTGTTATTTTTGTCCCACATTACCTTTTTATATTTTGTGTGTCCATTATCAGTAAATATGCTTTTTTTCTGGTTGAATTGTGTTCTGACTCATCAGAATTAAAGACTAGAGTTTATTAAAGATTTGGGACCATTGGTTTTTGCATTTAACCTTTTAGTTACCTTTACTAGAGATCTTCATTTCTTCACAGTACTCTAATCCACTGCCTCTTGTCTTTTCCTTTCAACTTGCAGAACTTCCTTTAGCAATTTTTGTAGGGTGGGTGTTTTGTTGACATACTCTCTTGATTTCTATTTATCAGTGAATATTTTAAACTCTCCCTCATTTTTTTTTTTCTCCCTCATTTTTGAAGGACAGTTTTGACAGATAAAGAATTTTTGGCTGACAGCTTTTGTCTTTCACCTTAAATATATCATACCACTGCCTTCTTGCCTCCATGGTTTGTGACGAGCAATTGGCACTTAGTTTTATTGAGCATCCCTTGTCTGTGACAAATTGCTTTTCTCTTGCTGCTTTCAGAATTCTCTATCTTTGGCATTTGACCTTCTGATTATGTCTCAGAGTGAGTCTATTAGGTTTTATTCTGTTTGGAGTACATTGTGCTTCTTGGACATGTATATTTATTTCTTTCATAAGGATTGGGAAATTTTTGACCATTATTTCCCCAAATATTCTTTCTGTCTCCTTTCCCTCCTCTTCTCCTTTTGGGACACTCATGATGCATATGTTTGTATGCTTCCATGCTTTCTCACAAATCCCTGAGGCAGTTCTCAATTTCTTCTGTTCTTTTTTCTATCTGTTCTTCTGACTGTATAATTTCGATTTTCCTATCTTCTAGTGCTGATTCTCTCTTCTGGCTCTTCAAATCTGATGTATGCCTCCAGTATATTTTTAAACTTCATTACTGTGCCTTTCATCATTTTTGAGCATTTATTGTATATCAGAGATTGCTAAATCCTCTACATGCATTATCTGTTTTAATCCTCAAAACATGTCAATGAGGAAGAGAATATGTTCCCATTATTCTTTTTTTTTTCCCCCAGAGTATATTTTCTTTTATTCTGAACACAAAAAATCTTTTAGACTATTACATCATGGTGATGAGTACACAAGAACAGAATTCAATATTTTTGAACACTGTTTTATTCAAAGGAATATTCAATGTAAATATCAAGAAAATCTTAAAAAAATTTTGGGGAAGCAGATGTGGCTCAAACGATTGGGCTCCCATCTACCAAAAGGGAGGTCCTGGGTTCATTTCCCAGGGCCTCCTGGTGAAAGTGAGCTGGCCCGCATGGCAAGCTGGCCCACACGGTGTGCTGGCCTGCCTGGAGAGCTGGCCTGTGTGGAGATCTGGTCCGTGTGGAGAGCTGGCACAAGAAAAAGAGACAAAGAGGAGAGACACAACAAATCCGGGAGCTGAGGTGGTTCAAGCGGTTGAGTGCCTCTCTCCCACATCAGAGGTCCCAGGATCAGTTCCCAGTGCCTCCTAAAGAAAAACGAGAAGAAGAGAAGACAAGGAGACACAGAGAGCACAAAGTGAATGGACACAGAGAGCAAGACAGTGAGCACAAAAACAACGGCGGGGAGGGGGGCAGAAATAAATAAATCTTTAAAAAAATAAAAAATTTTGCATGTACTTTATGGATTCCTTGAAACACATTTAGAGACCCCTCTTCTTCAGACAACAATAAAGACCCCTAAACCCACTCCTCCTGAGTGAATAAACTCATATACTCCTTTGGCTTCAGTAACCTCTACATGTTGCTGACTCCATTCTCTATCCCTCAACCAGATATCTGAGCACATGTGTGTAGCTGCCTACTGTGCAGACAAACTTAATGTTCCACCAACGTACCAAACTCAACTTGTCCAAACTAGATTCATCAACTGCATTTCTCTTACCTTCCATATCTCAGTGTTCCAACTATAACAAACTTTTCAAGTTCTGAGAAAGAGCACATACCTTTCTCTCTTTTACTTCTAGGCCTTTGTGTCTCCTGTACCTTTTGCTTAAAATATCATCTCCTAATCCATCTCACTCCTGTTGCCTTCTTCCTCTCAGAGCTCTCTATTCTGGAAAACCTTCCATGGTACCCTTATACATAAACACTCACCATCTTGTATTATAATCACTTGTTAACCTGTCTGCCTTTCTCTTTTTTTTTTTTTTTCATTTAAACAACAATTTATTGAAGTATATCTTTCATACATGAACATACATAAACAATAAGTGTATAGTAAAAGTTGTGAACTTACAAAACAAACATGCGTACCATCATACAGGGTTCCCATACATCACGCCAAAACAAATACTTTGCATTGTTGTGAAACATTTGTAACAAATTATGAAGGATCATCGTCAAAGTATTACTACTAACTATAGTCTGTATCTTACATTTGTGTTTTTCTCCCACCCCACTCTATTATTTTTTTGTTGTTCATACACCATTAAATTTATCTAAAGTGTACAATCAGTGGCATTTGGTATAATCACCGAGTTGTGCATTCATCACTTCAATTGATATTAGAGCATTTTCATTACTCCAAATCAACAACAAAAAATAAACCACTATCATACCCATATGTTACTGCTGCCAATTACAAATCTTATGATGTACTCTCACCATTTCTATTCATTTCCAAACAACTTTTTACCAATTCTGCACAGATTAAACCTCAGCTTTCCATTCTTGAGCCACATTCTTTTCTCTGGTGAATTATATTCTAGCTATTAACTCCATGAGTTTGCTCATTATATTTAGTCCATAATAGCAAAATCATGCAATATTTGTCCTTTTGTGCCAGGCTTGCTTCACTCAACATAGTGTCCACTAGGTTCATCCACATTGTCATATGCTTCACGACTTCATTTCTTCTTACAGCTGAATAATATTCCATTGTGTGTATATACCACAGTTTGTTTATCCATTCATTAGTTAGTGGGCACCTGGGTTTTTTCATCTTTTGGCAATTTGACTAATGTCACTCTGAAAATAAGTATGCAGATATCTGTTTATATCACTGCTCTCAGTTCTTCTGGGTATATACCTAGTAGTGGTATAGCCGGGTGACAAGGTACAACTATATTTAACTCCCTTAAGACTCATGGAACAGACTTCCACAGTGGAAGTACCATTCTGCATAAGCATTCCTATCTCTCCATGTCCTCTCCAACACTTGCAGTTTTCTGTTTGTTAATATTGGCCATTCTAGTTGGTGTAAAATGATATCTCATTGTAGCTTTGATTTGCATTTCCCTAATAGCCAGTGGTGTTGAACATTTTTTCATGTGTTATTTCGCCATTTGTATTCTTCTTTAGAAAAACGTATATTCAGCTCTTTTGCCCATTTTAAAAATTGGGTCATTTGCCTTTTTGTTGTTGAGTAATAGGATTTCTTTATATATCATGGATATTAGATCCTTGTCAGATGTGTGATTTCCAAATATTTTCTCCCATTGACTAGGCTGCCTTTTTACCCTCTTCACAAAATCCTTTGAGGTGCAGAAGTGTTTAATTTTGAGAAGGTCACATTTATCTATTTTTTCTATTGTTGCTTGTGCTTTGGGTATAAGGTTTAAGAGACCCCCACCTACTACAAGGTCTTCTAGATGTTTCCTTACATTATCTTCTAGGAGCTTTATGGTCCTGGCCTTTATGTTTAGGTCTTTGATCCATTTTCAGTTGTTTCTTGTATAGGGAGTGAAATAGGGGTCCTCTTTCATTCTTTTGGTTATGAATGTCCAGTTCTCCAGCACCATTTGTTAAAGAGACTGTTCTGTTCCAGAAAAGTGTATTTGGTAGGCTTATCAAAAACCAGCTGAATGGGGAGCAGGTGTAGTTCGGTGGTTGAGTGCCTGCTTTGCCTGTACGAGGTCCCAGGTTCAATCTGTGGTACCTCCTAAAAAAACAACCACAACAATAGAAAACAATTTACCATTGTGGCAGTTTGAGATTATTTATGAATCCCAAAAAGAGAGATTATGTTTGTAAACTGGTCTGTTCCTCTGGGCATGATACCCTTTCATTGTATTAGATTCAGCTGAGATGTCTTTGATTAAATTATGTTATGATTAGGATTTTCACTCACCCCCATCAGTAGGGTGTAACTTAGGTTAAGTCCTTGCTCTCTTATATAAACAGACACTCGCTCAAGAAGACACACAGAAGAAGATATGGAAGAGGAGAGAACTTGGTCATTTTGGTCCTGCCATGGAACAAAAAGAAGACTCAGACAGCTAAGGTCCCAGAAAGAGAGACAAACCCTATGCCAGCCTACAGCTAAGGTTGGAAGAAATTGGGCTCACGGAGCCTTAAAAGGAAGAAGGAAGGAGAGACCAGGCAGAGGTCACCCGCCATCTTGCTTTAACATGTGACAACAGACTTTAGTGAGGAAATAACCTTGAGTTGGACTCTTTAGGGTCTTGTAACTATAAGTTCCTACTCCAAATAAATACCCTTTATAAAAGCCAACAAATTCTTATACTTTATATCAGCACCCTTTGGCTGACTAATACAACCATAGAGGTGAGGGTCTATTTCTGAACTCTCAATTCAATTCCATTGATCAATGTGTCTATCTTTATGTCAATACCAATCTGTTTTGACCACTGTAGCTTTATAATACACTTCAGGGCCAGGAAGCATGAGTCCTTTTTCTTCACTCTTCTTTTTAAGGATGGTTTTGGTTATTTGTGACCTCTTTCCCTTCCAAATATATTTGTTAATTCACTTTTCTATTTCTGTAAAGTAGGCTATTAGAATTTTGATTGGTATTGCATTGCATCTATAAATCAATTTGTGTAGATTGACATTTTCACAATATTTATCTTCCAAATAAATACATGAAATGTCTTTCTATTCGTTTAGGTCCTTTTTAAATTTCTTTTAGCAATGTTTTGTATTTTTTCTCAATACAGATCCTTTACATTCCTGATGAAATTAATTCCTAGATATTTGAGTCTTTTTGTTACCCTTATAAAAGGAATTTTTTCTTGAGTTCCTCCTCAGTTTGCTCATTACTAGTGCATAGAAATGCTACTGATTTTCGCATGTTGATCTTGTATCATGCCACTTTGCTGAACCCATTTATTAGCTCTAATAGTTTTGTTGTGGATATTTTAGGGTTTTCTAAATATAGGATCATGTCATCTGCAAATAGTGAGAGCTTTACTTCCTCCTTCCAATGTGGATGCTTTTTATTTATTTTTTTCTTGCCTAATTGGTCTAGCTAGAACTTCTAGTACAATGTTTGAATAACAGTGGTGACAGGGGGCATCCTTGTTCCTGATCTTAGAAGGAAAGCTTTCAGCCTCTTCCCATTGGGCACAATGTTGACTGTGGGAATTTCATATATGCCCTTTATTATGTTGAGGAACTTTCCTTCTATACCTATCTTTTGAAGTGTTTTTATTAGTAAAGGATGCTGGATTTTGTCAAATGCCTTTTCTGCATCAATTGAGATGGTCATGTGGTTTTTTTCCCCTTTGATTTGTCAATGTGGTATATTACATTAATTGATTTTCTTATGTTGAATCACCCTTGCATAACAGGAATAAAACCCACTTCATCGTGATATATAATTGTTTTTATATGCTGTTGGATCCTATTTGCAAGTATTTTGTTGAGAATTTTGGCATCTATGTTCATTAGATTGGTCTGTAATTTTCTTTTCTTATAATATCTTTATCTGGCTTTGGTATTAGGGTGATGTTGGCCTCATATAATGTGTTGGGTAGTTTTCCCTCCTTTTCAATTTTTTGGTAAGAGTTTAAACAGGATTGGTATTAATTCTTATAAAATGTTTGGTAGAATTCACCTGTGAAGTCATCTGGTCCTGGACTTTTCTTTCTTGGATTTTTTTTTTCATTGTTTCATTGAGCATTTATTGGCACAGGCAGACTTTGGGGAAAATCTGGTTGTTCTCCCTTGAGAGAGATAAATTACCCTCTTGGCAAAACATGAATCTGATCTTAACAATCTCAGGATACTCAGCCATGGGAGCTTGGCTGGTGAGTGAAGGGCTCCTGGTGGAAGGGTCACCTGTTCATAACAATCCACTAACCTCCCTGTGATGGTTAGGCTAATGTGTCAACTCAGCCAGGCAATTGTGCCCAGTTGTTTGGTCAGGTAAGCACTAGGCTAATTATAATACAAGGACATTTATGGATTTTAGTTACCAGTGAGTTTACTGCAAAGATAGGTGATTGCATCTACATCAACCAGGAAGATTGCCATCAGCAATGAGTGATGCTTTATCCAATCAGTTGAATGCCTTAAAAGGGGAAGTGATTTCAGCATTCGGAGAGAATTTCCCAGCTTGTCCTTGGACAGCAACATCTCTGGGAAACTCACCAAGGATCTCCACTGGACTCCCATCAGAGCCGCCTCTGGCTTGCAGCCCACCCATGGAACCCAGACCCACACATCCCCATGGCCATGTGAGAGACTCCTACAAAATCTCATACTATTTACAGATATCTCCCTCAGACCTGTTTCCCTAGGGAGTAGGTAAGGAGAAGGATTAGAAATATTTTGCAAGCTATTGATCTCAGAGCATTCCTTTGCATCAGGATTAATCTCTTCAGGCAGGGGTTGGAAGACAGATTCTTCAGGACAGGGTGGAGGTTGGGCAGTGCTTGCTGGAGTTGGGCTGGTGTCTGCCTCAGGACTGGGAGGAGGTCCAGACTCCCTGGGGCAGGCCAGAGGCTGGGCAGTACCGGCTTTAGTTAGGCTGGTACCCACATCAGGGCTGGAAGGAGATCCCAACTCCCTGGGGCAGGCTGGAGGCTGGGTGATACAAGGTTGACAAGGTGTGGTCTCCACAGGGCAGGCCATCATAGGTTTATCTGCTAAAGTCTCAGCAGAATTTAGGGTTCTTGGAATATTTTTGATGACTGAGTCAATCTCTTTGCTTGTGATTTGTTTGTTGAGTTGCTTTGTTTCTTGTAGAAGAAACTCTAGGTTGTTTGTGCATTTCTAGGAATTTGTCCATTTCATCTAGGTTGTCTAATTTGTTGGCATACCATTTCTCCTACTATCCTCTTATGATCCTTTTTATTTCTGTTCGGTCAGTCATACTGTCCCACTTTTCATTCCTAGTTTTATTTATTTGTATTTTCTCTCTTTTTTCTTTGTTAGTCTTGTTAAGGGTTTGTCGATTTTATTGATTTTTCTCAAAGAACCAGCTTTTGTTTTGTTGATTTTCTCTATTGCTTTTTGTTCTCAGTTTCATTTATTTCTGCTCTAATCTTTGTTATTTCTTTCTTTCTGCTTGCTTTGGAACTGGTTTGTCGTTCTTTTTGTAGTTTCTCCAGTTGTTCAGTTCTTTGATTTTAGTTCTTTCTTCTTTTTAAATATAGGCATTTAGGGCTATAAATTTCTCTCTTAGCACTGCCTGTATTAGTCAGCCAAAGGGGTGCTAATGCAAAGTACCAGAAATCTGTTGGCTTTTATAAAGGGTATTTATTTGTGGTAGAAGCTTACAGTCACAAGGCCATAAAGAGTAAGTTACTTCCTTTACCAAAATCTGTTGCCATGTGTCAGAGAAAGATGACTGCTGTTTCTGGCGCGTGACATCTACGAGGGCTCAGCCTTCCTTTTCTTCTTAAGGCTCCATGGTCACAGCTTCTTCCGATCTCAACTGTAGGCTGGCATAAGGCTCATCTCTCTTCCCGGGCTTGTCTCTTTCTGGGCTCAGCTACTCTGCTCTCTCCACAAGGCCAGCTCTAAACTATCAGGCAAGTGGCATGGCTCTCTCCCCAGGACTTCAGTGTCAAAACTAAGCTTTCTCCTCTGCTGTATCATTTTCTGTGTGAGTGTCCACCCACCAAGGGGATACGTCTTGCTGACATGGCCAAATTTACAGACCAGTTTACAAACATAATCTACATATATTTTTTGGAATTCATAAATAATATCAAACTGCCACACTGCTTTTGCTGTATCCCATAAGTTTTGATATGTTGTGCTCTCCTTTTCATTCATCTCAAGTATCTACTAATTTCTCTTGCAAGTTCTTCTTTGACCACTGATTCTTTGAATATGTTGTTTAGCCTCATATATTTGCAAAATTTCCCCTTTCCTACCTATTATTGATTTCCAGCATCATTCCATTTTGATCAGACAAGGTGCCTTTGTATAATTTCAGTCCTCTCAAATTTATTGAGAGCTGTGTTGTAGCCCAACACCTGGTCTATCCTGGAGGAAGATCCATGAGCACTCAAGAAGAATTTATAACCGGCTGATTTGGGATGCAATGTTCTGTATTTGTCTGTTAGGTCTAGGTCGTTTATCATGTTGTTCAAGTTCTCTGTTTCCTTGTTAATCTTCTGTCTAGTTGTTCTATCTGTTGTGAGTAGCGTGTTGAAGTCTCCAGCTGTTATTGTAGAGATGTCTATTTCTCCTTTCAGTTTTGCCAGAGTTGCCTCATGTATTTTGGGACACCATGGTTAGGTACATAGATATTTATGACTGTTATTCCTTCCTTTTATTAATATATAATGGCCTTCTGCACCTCTTATCATGTGTTTGCATTTAAAGTCTGCTTTGTCTGACACTGGTATAGCTACTCCTGTTCTCTTTTGGTTACTATTTGCATGAAATATCTTTTTCCAGTCTTTCATTGGCAGTCTTTTTGCATCCTTGGGTCTGAGGCAAGTCTCCTGAAGACAGCATATGGGTGGCTCATTTTTTCTTATCCATTCTGTCAGCTTTGTCTTTATTTATTTTTTTTTTAAGTTTATTTATTTACTTCATCCATTTTAAACCCCCTCCTTCCCCATTTGCTGTTTTGTGTCCATTTTCTGGGCAATTCTCTATGTCTGTTTCCTGCCATCTCTTCTCATCCTCCTCCTCCATTCTTCACCAGGATTCGATCCTGGAGACTTCCGATGTAGGAGAGAGGTGTCCTGCCACCTGTGCCACCTCAGTTCCTGGTTTTCAGAGCTTTCGGAGCATCTCGTCTTGTCTCTTCCTTGCGTCTCTCTCCTGTTACGTCATCATCTTGCTGCATGGCTCCTGGGGCCTGGCGGCTCACCGGCACACAGAGCCTGGCAGCCCATGCGCCTTCTATATATATTTTTTATTTTACCGGGGGGTCCCGGGGATCGAACCCAGGTTCCTCCATATGGCAGACAGACGCCCAACCATTTGAGCCACATCCACCCCCCAGCTTTGTCTTTTGACAGGGGAGTTTACTCCATTAACATTCAGTGTTATTACTGTAAAGGTATTACTTCAGGCATTTTATCCTTTGGCTTTCATTGTCATATCTTATTTTTGTCCATCTTTTTACCTTTTTGGCTACCCTTTCTGATAGTCTTCACTTCTACACTCTCCTTGAAGCCTGCCTCTCTTCTCTTTTCTTTTCTGGCTGCAGAACTCCCTTTAGTGTTTCCTGCAGAGTTGGATTCTTGTTTACGAACTCTCTTAGTTTCTGTTTATCTGTGAATATTTTAAGCTTACCGTCATATTTGAAGGACAGTTTTGCCAGATAAAGAATTCTTGGCTGGCAGTTTTTCTCTTTCAGTCCCATAATTTTATCATACCGCTGTCTTCTCACTTCCATGGTTTCTGAAGAGAAATCCACAGTAAGTCTTATTGTATGTCCCTTTTATGTGATGTTTTGCTTTTCCCTTGCTGCTTTCAGTATTTTCTCTTTATCTTTGGCTTTTGGCATTCTGCATATTATGTGTCTTGGGGTAGGTCTATTTGGATTTATTCTAATTGGAGTATGCTGTGCTTCCTGGACATGTATATTCAAGTCTTTCATGAGAGGTGGGAATTTTCAGCTATTATTTCCTCATATACTCTTTCTGTCCCTTTTCTTTTCTCATCTCTTTCTGGAACTCTCATATCATGTATGTTGGTGTGTTTCGTGTTATCATTCAAATATTTGAGACCCTGCTCAATTTTTTCCATTCTTTTACTTCTGTCCTTCTCTCTCTTCAGTTTCAGTTGTTCTTTCCTCTACATCATTGATTCTTTCTTCCATGATTTTCAAATCTGCTGTTGTGTGCCTCTCTTGTACTAGTAATCTCACTTACTGTGTCTTTCATTCATGCATTAGTCTGCCAAAGCATTACCAATGCAAAGTACCAGAAATCTGTTGGCTTTTATAAAGGGTATTTAGTTGGGGTAAAAGCTTACAGTTACAAGGCCTAAAAAGTCCATGTCAAGGTTACTTTCTCACCAAAGCCAGTTGCCACATGTTGAAGCAAGATCTAGGATCTCTGGCTCATCTCTGCCTTCTCCTCTGGGCTTCCTCCTCCTCTTGAGGCTCCATGCTTAAGTGAAATCCTCTCTTTCCTGGCATAGGGCTTGTTTCTTTCCAGGCCTCCTATGTTAGTCTTGGTGGTTATGCTGTCTCCTGAATGTCAGCTGTAAACTATCAGTCAAAATGTCTCATCTCTCACTGGGGCTTCAGCTATTTGAGCTTCTCCTTTCTGTCACATGGCAGGATAAAAAATGACAGAGCTTTCTCTTCCTGTGTGCCTGTCTGTGTGAGTGTCCATTTATATCAGAACCAGCAAGAGGGCAGAGACTCAACCTGAGTCATGCCCACCGACATAGTCAAATCAAAAGCCCAAAGCAATCTTAACAGGTAATCTAATCAAAGTCTCCTTAACTTAATTTAATACAAAGGGTATCACAACCGGAAGAATAGATTAGTTTACAAACACGATCTTTCTTTTTTTTTGGGATTCATAAATAATCCCAAACTTCCACAATTCCCATAAACTCTGCTATTTTTCTACCCAATATTTCAAAATTTTCTTTCTGCTCACTCAGTGTCTTTTATTTTTTTATTTTTTAGCCATATTGTCCTTCAACTCCATGATTTGATTTAGGGGATTTATATGAACTTCATTGATTAGCTGTTTCAAGTCCTGGATCTTGTCTGGGGCTAGATATTTGTTGTAGATATTTAGGATTGTCCCTGTTTAACTACTCAAACCAGGGTTGAGAACCCAGTAAAGGCCAGTTTCCAAGTGCCTTGGAGAAGGTAGCAGTAAAGGCACCTGCTTGCCTCTTTTATTTATTTTTATTTTTCCTTTTTCATGCACTTTTCTGGGCTGGCCAGCAGTTGCACTCTGACAGCTCAGCTCAGACCCCAGGTGCATTTAGAGTAACTCCTCAGGTGGGTGGTCTGTACAGAATTAATGTCCTCAGGGCTGGCCAAGCCTCACAAACAAACTTTCTCAGAGACTGTTTTCCACCTTTGGCCAGTCACACCCTCCCTCCCACTGCCTCCTCAGGAACCTGCCCCGTAGGAAGGGTGTTTGAAAAGGCAAATTATCTTTAGTTCCTTGGGGGCTCAGTGCAAACAATTTTGTGGCCCCACCTGCTTTGGAAGTATGTGACCCCTCCAATGCAACAGACCAAGTTTTCTGGCCAAAATCTGAATTTGTTGTAGGCTGTGACCCTCCCTCTCCTCTTTCTTGAGGAAGAGGACCCCTACAACCAGCTCAGTCTGCAGCCACTGCAGTGTACAGCAGCTGCAGTCTGCAGATTGCTATTTGTTCTGTAGGTGGGGGGATGGGTGCCCACTGCTGCTTTTGCAGCTCTGCTCACAGGATTTTTCAGCCATCTGAGAGTTCTTTCTTTTGCCTCTCTGCCTTTGGGTGGTGTCTTGCCTCTGGTGTCCTGAGCCCCAGGGCAGACTTCCAGACAGGCTCCGCCTATACTCTGGCTAATTTTTTCTGCTCTTACGTACCTTTTTAAACCTTCAAATCCTTCTTTTTGCTCTTACATTGTCTTCCTAATATCTTTTAGCTCTATATCCACCATTAGTTTATTTCTATCCC
This sequence comes from Tolypeutes matacus, assembly GCA_026826555.1. Classification (NCBI taxonomy): domain Eukaryota; kingdom Metazoa; phylum Chordata; class Mammalia; order Cingulata; family Chlamyphoridae; genus Tolypeutes; species Tolypeutes matacus. Next base: position 4,724,029 of record JAKSZT010017719.1, on the reverse strand, counting down.
GTTTTTCATCTCCTTGAATGATTTAGGAGATTTGTTTGAACTTCTTTGATTAGTTGTTTCAAATTCTGTGTCTCCTTTGAAGTTTTATTTGTTCCCTTGACTGAATAATATCTTCCTGTTTCTTAGCATGGCTTATAATTATTTTTGCTAATGTCTGGACACCTGATTAATTTTGATGTGTTAACTCTGAAGGTCACTTTCTCCCTCTTGTCTGGAGTTTTGTTGTTGGCTGACTTTGTGTTAAGTTGCTTCTTTGGTGTTTAACTTATTTTGGACCGTTAGGGAAGCCCATGTTTAATTATTCAGATTTTCTCAGCTCTTCTTCCTCTGTTTCTTGCCCTGAATATGCAATATACTTTTTAAGATTGCACTTTTTGTGCAATTATTTCACCTCCAGGAGAAAGCTTCCTTCCCTCTGTTCCTTCTGGAAATCTTGAACTGTTCTGTTTGTTTTTGTGCAGAATTTTCCCCTAGCTCCTCTAATTTGTTTAAATTCCATCCTTCACCCCCTGCTACTTTTTTCATACACTTTTCAGTTCTGGTTCCTGTCCTGTCTTACAGCAGCAGCTCAGTTCCCCATTCCCACCCCATTTTTTTCTGTGAGGCTTTTCTGCCCCCAGTTTCTTCCCTGTTAGGGTACCCTGCTTTGGGGCCCTATATTGAGTCAATCCAGAAAGGTGTGTCAATCCAAAAAGGTCTGTTTTACGTTTAGGTGGTCTAGTCAACAGAGACTGGATTGAATGAGTGCACCTCTTTCCAACAGTTCTGCCTTGGTCTCTCTTTATCTCTGCTCACCCCTCCCCCCGGGCCACTTTTTTATGTGGCCCTCTTTAGCTGTGTTTGCTCTGCCCTGGGCCTGCATACTTGGATTCCTGTGCCTGGATATGTGTGGGGTTCTAATTTGCTGCTGTAAGTTGGTTGATAGTCTGCATCTATGGCTGGAAGGACCCAGACCATGCTGCATCTATCTGTGCAACTCTCAGGCTGTGCAGGACCAAGTGAAGGGGAAGGGGTTCAGGCTGATGTCTCTGGGAAAGAAATTTCCTACCTGATCTTTGAAATTCTTTTTCTTTTTCTTTGATTCAGCATCTGTGGAATTCTTTTCCAGTTCTTATCCTCCAGAGTTCAAGTGGGATTTGTCCTTTTATTTATTGATTCTGAGAGAAGACTTTTAAGCTTTTAATTTTGAAATACTTTTAAACTTACAGGACAGTTACAAAAACAATAAAAACCCCATGCAGAGAACTCCTAAATACCCCATATCCTCCTATTTACCCATATCCACGAATTGTATCATTTTTCCACATTTGCCATATCATTCTAGTTATCTATTCTATCCATCTATCCATCAGTGCATCTATCTACCCATCTATCAGTCCATTTTCTGAACACTTGAGTATAGTTTGCATACATCATGCTCCTTGAACACTTAATACTGCTGTGCACATTTCCTAAGAACATGATACTTATTTAACCACCTTACGTGCAATTATCATATTCATGAAATATAACTTTTATATAAAGCTTACGGTCTGTATTCCATTTTTTTTTCATATGTTCCAATAATGTCGTTTTGAGTCTTCTCTACCATCCAGATAATCTATTGCCTTTAATTGTCATTGCCTCTTTAGTTGCTGTTTGTTTTGTTTTGTTTTGTTTTTGTATTTCTGTGGGAACATATATACAACACAAACTTTTTCTTCTCAACCACTCCTGAGCTTTTTGTTCAGTGGGATTATCACATTCACCGTGTTGTAGTACCATTACCATCTTCCATTACCAAAAACTCCCCATTTCCCCCCAGTAGAAACCCTATTCCCATTTTGCATTAAACTGTATTTCCCCTGCCCCTCTGCTACTGGCAATCTGTTCTCTAATTTCTGTCTCTCTGAGCTTGTATATACTCCCATATTTTTGCTATAGATACCATGGGGCTTAAATTTAACATCCTTATTTTATAACAATCTCATTTGCTCTGACAACAACTTAACTTTAATAGTATATACAGACTATATTCCTATAACTGCCCATCCTCCCATCTTTATATAGTTCTTGCCACAAATTGCATGTTTATGCATTATGAATCCCAAACTATTGAGTTATCATGGCATTTTATGCATTTGCCTTTGAGATCCTGTAAGGAGTAAAAAGTGAAGTTATAAACAAAAAAAAAAATAGAATAATATTGGTATTCCTGTTTACCCCAGTCATTACCTTTACCAGAGATTTTATTTCTTTGTGCAGCTTTAATTGTTCTCCTTTCTTTGAGCCTGAGGAACTCTCTTCAGCATCTCTTGTAGGGCTGATCTAGAGGTGATAAACTCCCGCAGCTTTTGTATATCTGAGAACATTTTGTTTTAAAAATGATCTTTATTGTAAGGAAAATACACAGCAACACAGAGCTGGAAAAGGAGAGGGGGGTTGTGGAAGATATGGAAAAACATAATCATCAAACAAGCTGCCCAAACATGGCTTCCTGCTGTGGAGGAGAGGGGCTAGCCCTTGCCTCACTTGCCTTCCCTGATTCAAAGAAACCGGCTCCTAGCAGGGCTGGGCCCAGGGAGCCCTGTTTTCCAATCTCTCTTCTTCCTGGGAATTTGGGAAAGGTTGTACAGTTTTTGGGCTTTCAAAATATAGAAGATAGTATGAAGAAGAATGAAGTATGTTACAACCCTTTGTTCCAATGTTTTCTCCAAGCCTGTGGAGCTGCCTTTAGCCCCATCCCTTAGTACTTGCTGATGCCAAAGAGACAGACCCCATGGAATTGGGGCAACTTAGGCAGCAATACACTGAGCAATGAGATTGTGTTGATGAGGAAATGAGCAGCATCATACTTGGTGTAGAAGCTGGCCAGAAGATAGAGTACAATAGGAGAGATGCTAAGGAACTTGTGGGAAGAGGTAAACTGGAGCCTGTAGTCCATTTGCTCCCAGTGTGTCAGGAGCCGTGCCTTTCCTTGATCAGGGGTCTCAAACGGTGTTCCTTTCATCGTATGTAGAAAGACATACATAGCGAAGTTATGGATTGTGTTGGTCAGAGTCCAGACAACAGGAATGCTGAAGAAGGGAATACTGAGTAGAACCACATGCAACAGTCCTACCAAGATGATGCAGACCAGCCAGATGCCACAGCTACTCATCACTCGAGTATTGGGATTTACTTCACTGTGTGCCATCCCCACATCCATTCTGCCTTTTTTTTTTTTTTTCCCCCAGAGGCCGATCTGGCCTGGGGTGCAGCACTCACTTCTGCACCTCTCTCAGAACATTTTAATCTCTCATTTTTGAAACACAGTTTTTGTGGATATAAAATTTCTGTTTGGCAGTTTTTGCTTTCAGCACTTTGAATATGGCATCCCAATGCCTTCTCGCCTCCATGCTTTCACTTGAGAAATCAACATTTAATCTTATTGAGGAGGCTCCTTTGTATGTGACATTTTGCCTCTCTTGCAGCTTTCAGAATTCTCTATTTTTGGCATTTGACAGTTTGATTTTAATATGCCAGGGTGTGGATCTATGTGGGTTTTCCTGTTTGGAGTTTATTGAGTATCTTAGATGTATACGTTCATGACTTTCATTAAATTTGGGAAGTTTTCAGCCATTATTTCTTTGAATGTTCTCTCTGTCTCTTTCACTCTTTCTTCTCCTTCTTGGATTCCCACAATGAGTATATTGGTATGTATGATGGTGTCCCACATGTTCCTCAGGTTCTTCTGTTCACTTTTATTAATTCTTCTTCCTTTTGTGCTCCTTAGACTGGATTATTTCAATTGTTTTATTTTTAGGTTCACTGATTCTTTCTTCTGCCAGTTCCAATCTTCTGTTGAACCCTTCTAAGGAATTTTTTATTTCTTTTACTATGGTCATCAGTTCTGTTTGATTCCTTTTCATAATTTCATAATTTCTATCTCTGTATACATATTCTCTTTTTATTCATCTTTGTTTCCATCATTCACTTAGTCCCTGTCTGTGTTTTCCCTTAGCTCTTTGAGCATATTATGGCATTTAAAAAAAACCTTTGTCTAATATGCCCCAGGTATCATCCTCCTCATGGTTGATTTCTAATGCTTTAATATTCTCCTTTATCTGAATCTTCACCTCCTTTTTTCTTTCTGTTTTGTAATCTTTTGTTGAAATCTGGACATTTTGATACTTTAATATTATCACTGGAATTTAGACTCTGAAGTGTCTGTTCATTAAGGTAATATTCAGCTAGTTTTATGATAAAGCTTTCCTTAAATGCCAGGAGCTAACACACACACACACACACACACACACGAGGGGAAAAAAGAAAAAGGAAAAATGGAAAACATCTTTCCCTGTCTTTGCAGATTGACCTGTGCAAGTACTCTACTTCAGGGGTTATCAGTAAATTGAGTTTAGAGAATAGCTTGAAGCTACATTGTGGGGACCTCCCTGATCCTTTCTGTGCAATCATGTTGTCCTAGAGCACATAAGGTTCTAGGAATTCCTCCATTTACATGGATACCTATGTCCCCTCTTCCCTAGGAAACAGTTTCCTCATGGTCCTGGGCACTGCACTGTGTGTCCTACAGCCAGTAATCCCTTGCCCCAGGCTGCACGACTTTATTGCTCTCCCACAGTGTTCTGTAAGGGAGTTTCTATGAGCTGCCTTCTATATTCAGGGTAAGTTCTGGAACAGTGAGCCTGTGATGAGTGTTCTGGTTCCCTCCCTCAGGCTGACACCAGATAGATTGGGCCATACCGATATACTTCCCGTATATGTGTCATGGTTATCCTGCTCCATCTGGAACCAGAACCAGGGACCTACCCTAAGGGTATGGGCCAACTCCAGGCCAGGCTGATGAGGGGATGGGGTAGGGATCAGCCACAGAATCATGATATCCTACTATTTTTAAATTGCCTCTATCTTGATTTGATGCTCATTCTGTTACTGCAGTCCTTTAACTGTTTTCTGGAGCTTTGAGAAGGATGTTTCTGCTGCTTCTTCCTGGTTGTTCAAAGCTTCTGTTGGGAGGTTGGAACCTTGAAGCTTCTTATTCCACCATCTTGATTAGGACTGGGGCCTGGTTCTGTTCTATTTTTAAAATCACCCTTTTTTCTTTTTGTGTTTATGTAATTTCTCTTTGCCTGTTTTTAAGTTTACTAATTCTTTCCTCAGTTGTGTCAAGTCTACTGATGAACCCATTGAAGGAATTCTTCATTTCTAATTTTTTCTAGCATTTCTATTTGACTCTTTTTATAGGTTCCATCTCTCTGCTAAAACTCCCTATTTGTTCATACATGCTGTTAACCTTTTCCTCTAGATTCTTTAGCCTATTATTCATGATGTAAAAGTCCCATCTAATAGTTCCAACACCTGGGCCATCTCTAAGTCTGGCTCTGTTAACTGCTTTATCTTTTTTTTAAGGAGGTACCGGGTATTGAACCCAGGACCTCGTACATGAGAAGCAGGCACTCAACCACTGAGCTACATCTGCTCCCCAATGAGAGTTGTTTTTTTCGTTTGTTTGTTGTTTGTTTTTTTAGGAAGTACTGGGGAACAAACCTGGGACCTTTCATTTCTTAACAATGGGTTATTTTATTTTTCTTTTTGGTATGTCTCAATTTTTTTTATCAAATACTTAACGTGTGAGGAAGGGCATAAGAGAGTGAGATGAAAAGTATTTGCTCCCAGAAATAGGCATGCCTCTTCTTCTGCCAGCCTGTTATTGTGGGGATTTGAGTTTATGTATTCAGGATTTAAGATGGATTCAGATTTTGTTGTTGTACCACAGGTTTCAAATTCTTCCAGTGGTTGGCTGTTCTTAGCTTATACTTTGATTGAAAATGTGTGCTCCCAGAGGATTTTTCTGTGTCACTATTCTGCCTTCAGCTTTTAGTAGTTGGTGCTCACCTGTGCTTTCTCTTCATATATATATATATTTTTTTTTTTTCCTTCCCCAATCATAGACTACTATTGCTTGTTGTTTTGGTGCTAGGCTCAAGATAGGATTGGATTATTGTCCTGTTTGTTCTTAGTCTTAGGTAGGTTCTGTGTGCTTTTCCCTTGTGGTTGGGGCTTTCTCAATATCCCTGTCCTTCTTCCTCATGAGAGCTAAACTCTACCTATGTCTGGTTGCTCTTGAGTGAATGGTAGCAGACCTCTGCTTTGTATAGTGCAGGATTCTGAGACCAAGACAGTTTCCTGCCCCTTCTGCAGGGGAAGAGAGCTTTTCCTTCTACCTTTTATTCAGTTACAATGGATCTTTGAATCTGTCCTGTAGATGAGAGGCCTTTCTGAGGTCCATTCAGGCAGCCTGACTTCCATTGTTCAAATAATGTGCTGATTTCTTCCAGAAATGTACTGAAATATCTCATTTGAGGATAATGCCTCTTACCCTTATTCTCTTTTTTTGTTTGAGTTTATCCTTTATTCTACTTTTGTGCTCTGTCAGAGGGGTCTTGAGAGAGATCTTAGGAAAATGTATGTGTCTATTGTGTCATTTGAATGTGTCACCTATTTTGAACTTAATACAGTAAGAATTGTAAGTGACTTTGGGTCTGTCACAGTGACAGAAGATAGAATCAGCTTCTCCAATTTGAAACCTTTTTTAATCATGGACTACCTGTATTGCTCTCTCAAACATTTGATTAATGGTCTCATTAAGGGTTATTACTGAGAACAAGAAGGCATTTAGTTGTGTTTATAGTAAAACATATACAAATAAAGTATTAACACCTTTTAATAACTATTAAGATTGCTAGAACTGCAGATTTCACTCAGAGTTGAGATAGTGATACTGGATATGCCATTCTTCACCTCTGCTTGATGGGGAGCTCCTTGAAAGGGACCAGAAGAGTGTTCTTACCAATTGATATACCCATAAACTGATTCATTTGTTGCCTAAAATAACTGGAAATCCCCTTTTGCTTCCCTTAGCCTATTTAGCAGCCTCAGATTGTTCTGAGTTCTAGTTTTTTTGACACCAGCCAGAGTTGGGGCTACAGAGTCAGAGTGGGGTTTGAATAACAGTTCCAGCAATTACTAGCTGTGTGACCCTTTAGAAAAGTGACAACCTTTCTGAGTCTCCTCAAATGGAGATTATATTAGTACCTATCTAATTATGTTATTTGTGGATTCAGTAAGTTGCTGCATGTAAAGCACCTACCCAGTGCCTAGCAGACTGTTAGCACTTAATAAACACTAACTATATATCTTTGAATCTCTCTTCCTTGGAGAACTCCCTCTGTAGCTCCCTGGTATTTTACCCTTTTTTGCCTTTTAAGCCCTGCCTGTCTGAATTGAGAGGCACCATGCCCCACAGTCTGGCCTTTGCAGCCTGATTCCTAGGCCTGCTCTGTTTGAGGCAGGGGTGGTTTCAGAAGTCTTTATCCATCCTCAGTTTTGGCCTATTTCTTCACATCACTTGCTCTTCTAGGCTGGGAGCCTGCTGGAGCCCCAGCTGAAGCCCACAGCGCTGTCCTGGCTTTGATGAGTATAGGCTCCCAGCACCTCTGCCACCCGACTGCATCCATGGTCTGGGCAAATTACTTCACCTGCCTATTACTAATTTTTTCATTTAGAAAATGGAAGTGATAGAAATTATCTGAGGGCTCTGGGAGGATGAAATGAGATGATATTTGCGAAGCTTTTAGCACAGGTCCTGAAATGAAGTAGATGCCCAATAAATCTTACTGGTGCTTCCTTCTGGCTGGGTCTTGGCCTTCATTCTGGGCATAGTTGGAGTCTTAGTGGGCAGGAGTGGTCTTCTGAGTGCCTCCCCCCCCCACCCCCATCAGACTCCATCTCTCCTGCCCCCACCTGCTCAGAGCTGACTTTTCCTCTGAGCATTATTTTATTTATTTAACAAACATATTAAAAGTGCTTACCAAGTATCAGACATTATTCTAAGCATGTTACAATTATCAGCTCATTTAATCGTTATAACTACTCCATGAAAGGAAGTACTATTATTAGTGCCATTTTTCAGATGAGGAGACTCAGGCATTGAGAGTTTAAGTAACTTGCCCAGGGTCACACAGCCAGTAAGTGGCAGAGTCCAGATGTCAGCTCTGGACCATGTGACTCCTTAACCACTATGCTCTGCTGCCTCTCTTACCACGACTCTTGTACATTCAGAGCTTATTCTTGAGACTAAAACCAGCCCCTCCACCAGGTCCATTCTGAGCCACCAGCTCACTCAGATAGGAGACTCTCATAGGACATATATAGTAGGGCTGGAGGTAGAAGCAACAGGTCTCCCATGTCAGGAGGGGGTAGGCATCATTTGCCTTTGTTACTGTGTCTTCCTTGTGGAAATCTCTGAAGGACACACCAGCCACTCTCCATTATTTGCCTGTCCCTGTACCTGTTGTTAACCCTTTCACCAGAGTCTAGGCCCTGAAATACCTCACTCCTCAGTCAGACCCTACCTCCATCCCTGAAACAACTGCACCCTGCTCCCACCCCCACACCCCTGGCTCAGTGGGTCATCCACGCTCTAGGGTACTTTTAGAACTTCTTTGGCTAAGTGTAAGATTGTGCTACCAGTTCTTCTGATGATTGTTCATAAGCCAATTTGGTAATTATTTACTTTTTTCCCTCCCTCCCTCCCTCCCTCCTTCTTTACCAGAGAATAAGGGAGAAGGAATGGGAAGAGACTTGGAGGAAAAAGAAAGGAAAAAAGGTTACAGTCGAGCAAAATGGTGATGTGGTGCCATTGGCTGGTATTAGCCTATGGTGGTGCTGAGGTCTGATTTTGCAATCCTTCCTTGAGGTGGTGTGTTTTCCATGTGACATAATTTGGGCAAGACTGTGGTCAGGATTAAACATGCATGTGTGGTGGCCTAGGTCCTATGGGGGTCTTCCGGGACTATTTGTCAGCACACCCCAGGTTTCCTCTTGCAGGCTCTTACCTCACCTATCCCAGCCATGGTCAGAATAAGGCCTTTCTCAGGCTACCTCAAGGTATCTGACTCCCAGGACCCTAATCACAAAACTGGTAGCTTGTAGGGAAGCCTCCTAGAAGTGTGGTCCAGAGAAGATATGCAGAGTGAGCTGAAACCATTGTTGACTCTTGCTGTCACCTAAGAACGCTTACGGATGTGGGTATTAGTGCAAAGTTTTAAAGATTTTATTTATTTATTCATTTATCCCCCCCTTGCTGCTTGTGCTCGCTGGGTCAGCTAACCACGCCGTGCGGGCGGGCTTGCCTTCACCAGGAGGCCCTGGGAACCGAACCCGGGGCCTCCCATATGGTAAACGGGAGCCCTACTGATTGAGCCACAGCCGCTTCCCTAGTGCAAAGTTTTATACAGGGATTCTTCCCCATAGACAGTTGCTCTGTAATAAATATTCTCCTTTGACTGTCAGAATGGATGTCTAAATAAATCTCACATTATTACTTTTTTTTTTTTTTTTTTTCTTTAAGGCAGCTGGTCAGGCACCCTTTTGGTGCTGGGTCTTCTGATTTTGAGGTGCCTGTGATATACTGAGGAAGGTGTGGCTAGGAGACTGCTGAATATCCTGTTCTGGAGCTCAGGAGAGAAGCCATAGTATATGTAGTCTTCCAGGGAGGAATATAGAATGCATATTTAGGTGGGAGTTGGTGGAGATGTCAGGAAAGAAGCAACTGGAAAATTAGACTGAAAATTAGGGCCCTAAGAGGTAGGAAAACAACCAGGAGAATACAATGTGGAAGGCCAAAGGCAGAGAGTTTCAAGAAAGAGAATGTGGTTAACGGTTACCAGTGTGGCAGAGGGTCAAGATGAGGCCTGAGAAGGGGCATTGATTTCCTGGCCAGGAAGTTGTCATTGATAAAGGAAAGAGCAGTTTCAGTGGAGCAGGAGGAAGAGAGGGAAGCAAGCTGAAACAGTGAGTATGGACAACTCTTTCAGAATTTTGTCTGTGACGGGAAAGCAAGAAAGTGGAGTTAGAAGAGACATGAGTTCTAGGAAAGGTGTCTTTTTGAAAAATATTATTAATAGAAGAGACTTATGCATATTAAAATGCTAGTGGGAAGGAAAATGGAGAGGAAATGTTTGAAGAACCATGGATGAAAGAGGGCATTCAGAGCAAGGCCCCTGAGAAGGTGGAGGGATGGAATCCAAAGCCCAGGAGGAGAGTGGGTCCTGGAAGGGAAAAGAACCTCTTCCATTAAAACCAGAGGAAGGGGGAGTATGCAGGTAAATTTGTAAGTTTGGTGGCAGGAAGTTTTCTTCTCACAGTTTCTATTTTCTCCCTGATGAACCCGGGGAGCATTCATATTATAGAGGAAGTCCCAGAAGAAACTGGCAAATGATAGACTAGTTAATATCATTGTCGTTATCATTACTTGGGATCCAAATTTTAAGGTTATGAAGGACTTGACAGGGTCAAGGATAATTGTATTTTCTCCTGTAAATGAGTGGAAAGACCGTGATGCTATTTACATAAGTGGGGAAACCATGAAGAGGAACTGTGTTTCTTTCTTAACTCCTGGTTGTTCCCACGAGTTCCCACATTCAGGTAATTAATTTCCTAAACAGAGCTTCCCATTGCCCTTAGCCAGGCCTCTCAGAAGTGCCAGTCTGTGGCTTATAGTTGGGCCCTAATATATGTTTGATGGGCATGGCACTTCAGGCATAAATGCCCAGCCAGCAACTTTTGTCTTTGGCTATTCCCACTGCCCTCCATGACCTAGTAGACCCCTGGTCTGCATCCATTCCAGCTGGCTGGCAGCAGACTCTTGCTAAAGAACTCAAAAAAGTTCCAAGTGTGTGCCTAAAAGTGTTATTAATAATACCGAGGTCTGATATAAATTGAAGGGAAGTCTTGTAACTTTGTAAGTAGCTCCCCAAGGCACAAGCTGAGGATGACAGGGCATGTGGATAGTGGCTTTTCCTTGGAATTTTACATATCCCCAAATAATCACATTAGATTGTCCCTATTATCTCCAGCCCACATCCATCTGATGGGAACCAGCCCCACTGATAGGTAAAATTTAGGTAATTTGATTCTTCAAATTATAATGCTAAACCTACTGGAAAGGTAGAGACAAGGCCACTGAACAAGATAGTAAAAAAGAACCTCTCCTGCCCCTTTTTAGTTATATGATAGGTAGGAGGGGCCAACTTCAGGAATGAATTTGAGGTAATCACAGAAAGTTTTCTGATTGCAGTTGACTTAGAGTAGAACTTTGCCTGACCCTAAGATGGAAGATGTCATTTCACCAATGAAATTTGAGATTCTTCAGCTAGATTTTAATTTAAAGTTGGTCTGGGGCTCTTGGAGTTGCATGTATGGGGATTGACTCCTGCTTATCAAAGTATTATGTCCTCTCTAAGACAGTTTGATTTGTAATAAAGGACTTTTGGTTTCATAAAAGCTGGCAGAGTGGCAGTGGTGGGGTTAATATTTTGGCACAGAAGGCTTGGGATATGTGGCCAGGATTGTGGAGATAACTATTTGATTCCGTGTTCTTAGCTTACCTGGGGGGGGGTGGGGTGGGGGTGTCCCAGGTTGCACATCCACCTGCTGACTCAGCCCTCTTCTCCAGCAGAGGAGAGTCATCTCCCACCCTGGTGAAGACATGAGTAGCCAGTGCTTTAGTCCTTCCCTGCCTCCACTTCCACATTCCAATTAGATGTCCCTGAGGTGTTTTGCATCCTGATTAGAATCACTGTTGAAACTGACTCTGTGCTTCCTAGGAACTAGCCAGCTGTGGATGGAGTAAGAAGGAGAAACATAGTCTCGCCCCTAATGTTGTGGCCTTTACCCGAAGATTCAATCAGGTAAGCAACACCCCTTGCATGTTCCTGTCCAGATAGCAGTCTGTTTTCCCCTATAGGCTGGGAGCCCCTCCAGGGTTCAATCCCCGGCATCTGGCTTCAGGTCCAAACTCCTCACCCTGAACCTGCCACCATTATCTACTCTTGAACTATCACAGTCCATTTTCCAAACAGCAGGTAGAGCTGAACACACCGTTCCTGTGTTTAACTAACTTCAGTGGCTTCCAATTATATTTAGACCAGAGTTTGAGCGCTTTAATGTGACCTGCAAGGTACTGCTCAATGGATCTAGCTTCTTCCTACCCCTCTAGCCACCCGCTTCAGGTTGCAGCTATCCTAGTCTTCCTTCTTTTACCTGCTGTACCATATCTTTGTCCCATCAGGTCCTCATACATATTCTTTCAACATGGAACATCCTTCCTTCCCTTTCAGCTCCCAGTCAGATCTCAGCCTAAATGTTACTTCCTCAGGGAAGTGTTCCTGAATCCCCACCTAATACAAGATCTCTCCATAATATGTGCCCTCACTGTACTCTGTACTCTCTGTTATGGTCTTTTACTCATCTTTCCTCATTTTTTGTAGCTCTTTAAGCTCCATCTTCCTTGACAGTCTGTGAGCTCCATGAAGGCAGGAACCATGTCTATCTTGTTCATCACTATATACCCCACTGCCTTGCCCAGTGTCAGGCATACAGTAGACCCTCAGTAAATATATGTGGAATGAATGAATGAGGTGTTCAGGAAACACTTCTTGAATTTAATGTCTTTGAACTTCTGATAGCCTGGTCACCATAGTACTACATAATTATTACATAATACTACAGATTTACTTGGTCCAAACAGAACTTTCCTACAGATATGAAGATCTGTACCTCTAGTTCTTGGAATGATGACTGGGGACTTGGGTCAACTGTGGGGGATGGACTTATGATTTCCCATCCAGAGCTGCCCAAACATGACCTTTAGTAGATAGCACCCTTGCAAGATCCCATTCAGATAGATTGAAGTCCTATTTGGTACTGCTGATGGTATTTCTTTCATTCTTGTTTTTCTGGCCTCAAACAAGAATGGTGGCCTAGAAGTTGCACAGTATGTGTGATCAGAGGTCTGGGTGATGGGGCCTGGGTTCTCCTTGGGCCTTCCTTCCAGCTGGACCTTCACTCTTGGAAATGTCTGGTCCTGAGCATCCCTGTTGCTCAACCCTCTTCAGGCTTCTCTAGCCTCCATCTACCACCCTATGCATAGTAGGAGCCTCGGAGAAGCTGGAGTTATTTTATTGTTGTTATATAAGATCTAATAGGAACTAAGGCTTAGATACATCTGAGATTGGAGCAGCACATCGTGTATTTTGAAAAGAGAAATTCCAGAGACTTTTGTTTCTTTTTTTTTCTTTCTCTTTAAAATCTTTTCCTTTTCAACTGAGTTTACTCTTAAAAAAAAAAAAAAAAAAAAAGCAGATGTGCATGAACAACCAGAGGATTCATAGTTTCCTTAACTAAACTATTTGACTGGGAGCCAGCTGAGTCCCCACCTCTCACCAGGCTCAGAGCTCCCAGAGGAGGGGCCATTGGGGCTCTGATGTAATCTGCTTTGCACGTGGACGCAAGGTCAGCTTGGCAAAGAGTGGTGCAGCTTGTTCTCCGAACAATTATGTTGTGTCCAGCTCAGACCAACTGGGTGAAGTGAGCCAGAAGTGAAGTCGCATTTTCCCAAACAGAATGCTCTGGGAAATGGTCTTCCTGCTGGCCCATCAGCCACTCTGAGAGCAAGTAGCTCCTAGTTAAAGCTCTAGTAGCTCTGGTTTGAAAACTGGCCAGAGGCCAGACCTGGTCAGCTTTTGGGGCTGCTTTCTCTGAGATGGACTCATTGGCATCCCTTCTTGGCTAATCTTTTGTATGCAAGAACAAGGTTTCTCATCAGATTCCAGATACAGGAAAGCAGATCACTTGCCTCTTGGAACCTTGGTTTCCTTATCTTTAAATGAAGATAATAATAGTACCCACCTTGCACAGTGGTTATGAAGATAAATGAAATTATATTTGAAGAGCTCTTAGCACAGTGCCTGGCATTTAGTAAGAGCCAAAGCATCTTTGGGGAAAAGGGGGAAATGTGAAGATCAGCTGATTGGAAGGAGATTGCCAGGGGATTTTAGACTTCTCGTGGCCAATCCAGAAACCCACTGGTTACTGGGGGCTTACCTACTTCTCTGTGGGGTCTAAGTCCCTTGGGATTTGTTAATAGAGTGAGAGGGAAGAGCTCAGCTGAATTCATGAAGTCTGTTATGTGCCAAGCCCTATGTCTCGCTTCAAGGAGTTCACTGTATAACATATAAGTTCTTAACCTTTTTTTGGGGTTGTGGATCCTTTTGAGAATATGATGATACCACATACATACCTGTCCCCAGAAAAATGTACAAAGATATAATTTTTCATTTAATTTTAGAGAATTGACAGCCTCCTGAAGTTTGTGCATAGATACTTTAGGGATTTATGGACAATAGGCTAAGAACCTGTGGTCTCAGAAAATCAAACAGACCTAGGTTCAAGTCTCAGCTCTATAGCTTATTAGCTCTATGATCCTGAGTTGTTTCTTGGCCTTTCTGAACCTCACCTTCCTCATTCATAAAACAAGAATAATAATCTCAAATGATTTTTGGACTATTAAATGGGAATCATGGATGTAAAGGGTTTAGCCCAGTACTTGGCACACAGCAAACAATCAATACCAGCTTTAAAAAGGGTGCAGGGGGCGGATGTGGCTCAAATGGTTGGGCGTCTGTCTGCCATATGGAAGGACCTGGGTTCAATCCCTGGGACCTCCCGGTAAAATAAAAAAAATAAAAATAAAAAAAGGGTGCAGAGTAGGGAACTATGAGCTGAAAGGAAGGTAAGACCAGACTATGGAGAGCTGGCCATAAATTCTGATGTTAGATTGGGATTTTATCCTGAAGATGCTGAAGGAATTGGAAAAGATGAAGAGGGAATTGGGAGAACTTGGTTCTAATCCACACTCTGCTGCTACCCTACTTTGAAGGCCTTGGGCAAGCCCCTTCCTCTCTCTGAGTCTCAGGACCCTTGTATATTAATGGAGATTGGACAGGATCAAAGGTTCCCAACTTTTTGCCCCATAGGACTGCTTTAACTTTTCTCACGGGCTCATGTATATACTTGCGAGGATTGAAATCCCCAGCTCAAACTTGCTTAGACAAAGAAGGGAACTTAATGGTTTATGTAACAAAGTCCAGAGAGAGATTTCATTGTAAGAGGCAGGTTGGCAGAAGGGAAGGGTGCAGATGCAGGTCCCCTTGTAGGTGAGGTGCAAGAGATTTATGGCCTCTTTCCTCAGTGAAATAGGAGCTGAAGGGGGGAAGCAATGGGGTGGTAAGATTGAGGAGTTTGGAGAAAGCTTTAAAAAACTACTCCAGGGGAAAAGGAAAGAGCTGATTATTGAAATATAGAAGGATTCTTGGGCAGTGATAATGGCCTAGATAAGATAAAGATTGTGACTTTTATTGTGGCCTCAGTGTATGTGGGTGGATGGTCTTCTGGAGGGCTCTGCCTCCTGTTGTGGTCATCTCCCAGGCAAGAGCTGATAGGGTCTGGACTCATAGTGCCTAGAGTCTGCACACATAAAGCCTTCTTGAAAGTTTGTTGAATTAAATTGTTGACTCAGAGTTGCCTTCGTACACTGTGTGCTGGAGATCCAGAGTCAAGTCTGCCATGTTCCATAATTATACCAGAAGTGTGTGTGTGTGATTTTTTTTTTTTTTTTTTTTGGCATGCAGGACTCATTAAATTATACACTAATCACACTTGAGATTAGGTGGTGTAAAAATGTGCATGTATTAAAATGTTAGTTTTATGGGCATATCACTTGGTATCCAGCAAAGCATTCTTCATAACTGGCTAGTAAACATTTGAGTCTGAACTTAATTTCAGGCAATTTCTTGGAAAAAATGATTCTATGGAAACCCAGGCGTGTCCTGGATGAGAAAACATTTCTATAATACTCCTGTTTAATATAAAAAGTGAACTTTTATTCTTAGTTTCCTTTTCCTTGTTTTCTCATTGAAAAGTGACAGTATTTCAGTAAAGAGGGTATGTTCTATTGCAGCAGTAAGCCTGACTTGTTAACTCCAGAATATCCTTAACTGATTTTTTCCTCATAAAATGTAGATACCTCTCCTTCTAACTTTTAATTCTCACATTTCTTCTTTGTAGCACTCTTGTTACACTCTTGGGCTTCTGTGTTCCACAAGGAACAGTTGTTGTAGTAGTAAAACAAAGGAGAAATTCTAGCCACGTTGCCAGCATTTATTGGCATGAAGCCCCTTGTGTGTTTTACTGATGTGCTGTGCAAGTCAACCATAAGTCACATGCTATCTTCAAACAAACATGCCCCTTAACCTGCATTGCTTTATGGAACTTAAAAGAGGCTTTTGTATCATTTAAATTAATGGGTGAATCTTTCCTAGAAAATAAAATTTGCTACAATTGTGGAAATATTGGTGAATCCTTCTTGTCTTGGGCCTGCCTGGAGATATGGATCTCATGGGTGATACTGCCAGTAAGCATATCCCTTTGTCTGGCTATTTGTCCATCTGTCCTTCTGTCTTGTCTGTCCGTCCGTCCGTCCGTCCGTCCGTCCATCCATCCATCCATCCATCCATCCATCCATCCATCCATCCATCCATCCATC
>JAKSZT010017719.1:4696264-4706941 GCA_026826555.1 Tolypeutes matacus | reverse complement strand
CCCTTCCTTCCCTTCCTTCCCTTCCTTCCCTTCCTTCCCTTCCTTCCTTCCCTTCCTTCCTTCCCTTCCTTCCTTCCCTTCCTTCCTTCCTTTTTTTTTTTTGTCTCAAAAAAATGTGTTTCCTCAGAATGGCCAAAAGGTGGAAATGGCCCAATTTGAATGGATAAACAAAATGTGATATATCCATACAATGAAATATTATTCAGCCATAAAAAGGAATGAAGTACTAGCACATGCTATAACATGGATGAACCTTGAAAACATTAAGCTAAATGAAATAAGCCAGACCCAAAAGGACAAATATGGTATAATTCCACTCATAGGGACAGAAAATAGATTAGAGGCCACCAGGGGCTGGGGAACATGGGAATAGGGAGTTATTGCTTCATGAGTACAGATTCTGTTTTGGGTGATGAAAAAGTTTTGGTAGTGAATGTTGTTAATAGTGGCACATTTTAAATGTAATTAATGCCACTGAATTGTACACTTAAAAATAGTTAAGATTGCAAATTTTGTTATGTATGTGTTACCACAATTTAAAAAATGAAAATGGAGACAATTAAAATAAATATTAAGGTAGCAATTACAGAGTTAGTAAGTGGAAAAAAATGTGTTTCCTTAGTATGTTGGGCATCCTCATGTGGGAGCTGCTTTGCTCTGGATTCAAGAGGGTGGCTGTAAGATCAGCCTGGCTGCCCATCTGGTCTGTGCATGCATTGGCAGCATGCCTCTCCACCCCATACATTTGGCAGCCAACTATTTTTCTTATATGAGCTTTCACAGAATCTCCATGAGATACCAGTGGCTACCCTTAGAAGCCATTTATACTCCTGTGTCAGATTTAGCTAGTACTGGAGGTTGATAAATTTTTAGTAAGAATCAGTGCCTGTGATACTAATATCCTGCACCATTTTGTCTCCAGTCAGCAAAACCCATTCCCACCACATCCTGAGTTTAAGGTCTGGGGCAGATGACACTATTGCCCTGACCCCTGCCTCCTGCCCCTGATCTCATAGATTCTGTCTTTGCTAGTTGTTGGCACCAGGCTTATTTATGTCTATTCCCCTCCTTTCTCCTCCTCTTCCTTTAACCCTGCCTCTTTCTATGGGGCTGCTCTCATAAATTACATGGTCCTCTGGTCTGCTTCTCCCCTTATAGTGCTCCTAACCACCAGGGCTTGCCTGACTCTCAGCAGCAGCATTGTTCTGTCTGGTCCAGTACTTACTTTGTGTGTGTATGTGGTGTCTTCCCATCTAGATCCTAGGGAAGCTAGCATTTACTGAGGCCCCTTATGAGCCAGGCACCCTAGCAGCTGTTTTACTGACATGATCTTATTGAATGCCCACAGTAGGCCTGCAGGATGGACATTATTATTCCCATTTCTAGAGGAGGAGGCAGAGGCTTAGAGAGGTGAAATGCCCATGCCAGGATGCTCCACAGCTAGTTAGTGGCAGAACAGAAATTGGACCCCACGTCCCTGCCTTTGGGGGAGCTACTTTGCTCTCACAGGAAGGTTAAGTGTATCCGTAGGTAAGTCTGTTAGAGACAACAGCCACTTTTTTTTACATCCTGTGCATTCTTCTGAAGTGCTGGGCTTAATCATACTTGCTGCTTTTGGTCAATTCTTTGCTGGGTCACAAGAGAAAGTGAGACATGGTTCTAGCCCTCATGGGGATTTCAGCTGGAAATGAGTTTATAGTCTTCACCCAGGGAATCCAAAATGACCCCTTAATCTCTGCGCTCCTTCCTCATGGTGGATCGTCATGCTTGCACTGTGTCTTGGGTATGTTCTTGTGCAAGCCCTTTCCCTGGGCCTCGGTTTTCCCATCCATAAAACAAAAGAGGTAGGTTAGATAATCTCTCACAGGCCTTTCAGCTCGAAAAAGAAACTCTGTGACAGGCATAGTAATTCAGATGCATAGAATGAAATTCAGTTCACTCATAGAATCTATTCTTATAGGACACAATTAGAGAAGGCTACAAGATATATGAAATGAAGTATTAATTTATGTGGTAAGGGAGATATTTCTTTGTAGGAATGAAGCTATGAGGACCAGGCATAAGGGTTTTTCATTTATTTATTCATTTTACTAGGCCCTACCATGTGCTGGGTGCTGTACTAAGTACTGGGGATATGATGTTGGAAAACTAGGTCCCTGCTCCTAGGAAGCACATGCTCCAGGGTGAGACAGGAGCAAGTAAAAAGCAAGTACAATCCAGTGTGCTAAGGATATGCCCAGACTCCTGTGGGAACACAGGAGAGGGGTCCCTAATCTCCCTAGATTTGGGAACATGGTCAGGAGAGGCTTTTTAGAGAAAAGTGTCATCTGAGCTTGAAAGAACCCAAGACAAGCAATCGGGGAGGAGAATCTTCCAGAAAATAGAGACCCACATTGTACTGAGCATGCACTTGTGCCAGATACCAGTCTAGGCAATTTACATGCACTGCCTTATGTAGTGTAGGTACCACAATTACCTTCCTTGGCTTAAATACGAGGACATCAAGACTCAGAAGGGTTAGGTGACTTGCCAAAGGACACACAAGTAGTGGGAGTTGGGACTGCAACCTGGTCTTTTGATTACATAGAGCCTGCTTGCTAACCCAAACTTCAATTACTTCCAAGAATGTGAAATGGGACCCCAGTACTGTTAGCAAGTTTCTCTCAGCATAAAACCAAGAACAGAAAAATTACATTTTTCTGCACTTCCTCTCAGATGTGTCTCATTCTTTTGACCTCCATGGTTAGGAACGTGTCTGAGACTGAATTGAATCCAAATGTTTTCACTAATTTGGGGTCTGGTTCAAAGGAGCATGGTCAAGTGATTGGGAAGCTAGGGTATTGTCTTCCTAGCTGAGAGAGACTGTACAGATTGATAACATCCTTCTTCAACCTCTCATTCTGGGTGTTAAGGTAATCACAGAACACCTACATTAATATTTTTGGCACAGCCAGGATTATAGTTTACAAAAGCCTGCTGGGATGGTGTTTAGATTCCTCTGAAAAAAGAACATAAAGGACATTATCACATCTTATCCCAAGCCATGTTTCTGTTCCCACAACCAGACTAGGTAGCTTGTGAAATTTTGCAGATGTTTTAGATGCAGACTCACCTTTTTACAATTTGAGAGAAAAAGAGCGTTTGGTTTGCATGAACTTCCTGGAACTATATTTTCTACATGTGATAATTTTAAGTGTAACTGAATTTCATAAATATGACATTTGGTAACACTTGAGTATGTTTTTCTGTTGTTTATAGCAGTAAAATAATCTGTTCCATATCTTCTTTCAGAAACTTCTAGAACTCAACAACCTTCATTCTCTCATGTCTGTGGTGTCAGCATTACAAAGTGCACCCATCTTCAGACTGACAAAAACCTGGGCTGTAAGTTAATCTTCCTACATCTATGTCTTTGATTTTAGCTGTCATTTCATTGGTGAAGTTCTTCATTCCTTAAGTCCCAGAAAGCTTTCTCTGACTTTACCTATGACAGAGGATTACTGTGGATTAAAGAAATATTCCCTGGGCATGCTCTCTCCTTCAATGACTTTAGCCCCATTTTAGTACAAGAAATTAGTGAGGGCACTGACGTGGCTGGGGTGAAAGCCCTGTAGAGTGGACTTTCCTGGAGCCTGCAATGTCATGCATAACAACTGGGTGAGCAGCTTCTGCCCTCGACTTAGCCAGTATTCTTCTCTGGCAGGCCTCAAATTGCCCTTGGGAAGTGGGAAGGTCTTCAGGCTGATGGTTTGCAGCTGTCCTGGGTCTCTGGCTATATAGCTAAGAATTTCTCTGGAGAAACCTGTGATCCTCATGGAGGGAAAAATGACTTTTTTTCCTTGAAGGCCATGGATAATTTCAACTCAGAGGTGGAGTCTGAGTGTTACATAATTGAGTCTGTAGGAAAGTTTTTCTGCTGTAAAAATACTTTAAAAATATCTCAGACCTCTTTATCCTCCTTAGGTTGGCTCAGTGCCTAACATAGGAGAATATGCTATTTCCATAGCTCATTAGCATTCACCTCCTGGCCTGCCTGGTCCAGGGTCTCTCCCAGCCACACCACCCAAGCCTTTCAAGACCTGTTTATGTCCCACAGAAACCAAAGAAACTGTATGGAATTGTCAGATGTGCTTCTGCAACTGATTTCTGAACTTCTCTCTGCCATTGCATGGGGCTGGGTTTTTTCATACTTGACTAGTTAATGGGCCTTTAAAATATTTAGGTATTATGTTGTAGGTGATCAGAAGTGAGTCTTGATTCTTTAGGTTGTAATTTTCAATAGCTCTAACCCCACCCAGGAAAGTAGAATGAGAAGTAGTAGCCTGGACTGAAAAAAACTAGATTTGTGTTCAGGTGCCATTCAAAGCATGACTTGCATAAGTCACTTTCCTTCTCTGGGACTCATTTTTCCATATCTACTTAGAGAGGCTGGCTTAGATTAGTGGTTTCTATCATTGCTTTGTAGAGCCCTAGGGGTTCTTTGGAGCTTCCTTGGGGAGCCAGCAGGGGTTGGGGGAGACAGTACTAAGCAGATAGCTTGGGCATGGCTTCCACCAGAGCAGCTCTGTTTTTATCAGTTTTATGTACTGGGCTTCTTGGTGAATTTCATTTGAGCAGTGGCTTTGGAGGTTGAAAGCAAGTTTGGAAGCCACTGGTCTCTGCAATTGCTGACAGCCCTGTGCTTCTCTGAGTCCATCTAGTGAGACGTTTTAAAAAGTTGTTTGGAGATTGTTTTTCAAATGAATTGTCCATAATTTAGATACTATTATTGTTTCTTGGATTGCTGGGAACTATGTGAAGACCCTGAGGTATGAATTTAGAATCTTCTCGTAATGCATTGACCTTACTGTCAGTAATATTGTAGCACTTAATGCCCTTTATATGTTGCATAGTCGGTGAGGGCAAAAATAATGAATTAAGGGGCAGGGGCATCTAAGGGTCCTGCACAGAGATACAACCCACTTAGTGATGGGACAAGGTCCACTGATGAAGCTTTGGCCAGCCTGCTCCAAATGACACTGTATTGTGTCCAGGAGAGTAGGGCAGTGTCAGGCCAGAACAATACCCAGGACCCCTCTGTTTCACTTGACAGAGCACTGCTGTTATTATAATAAATCTCTTATAGTTCCTCAGAAAGTCTTACATGGACTATCCACCCAGGACCCATTCAAAAGCATGGACCTCCTCACCTCGCTCACTTCCAGACCATGTAGGTCAACTGCTCTTCCTTATTGGTTTGTGGAAATAAAAATAAATTTGTCAGCACTGCTCTAAGAGCTTTATTTATTTATTTATTTTTTTATTATGGGTAAAAATCAAAATTCTCACAATACATACAAACATTTGTAAAATGATATATAAATATATATGCATATATGTGTATTTGCTTACAAAAATGTTATTTTTATATATATATATACATATATTTTAAGAGGTGCTTAGATTACCTAAAATATTATACGGAACCCACTCGGATTCCCATGTTGCCCACCTCCCACACCTCCCACCACATCCAACACAAACATCTCCCATAGTGTGGCCCACCAACCTCAATGAACTTACACATCCTGGAGCCTTGCCACCAACCATAGACCACAGTTCACACTGTAGACCACACTCTCTCCCACTCAGTTCTGAGTGGTGTGTGCTGGATAGCGCATTGGACTTCTAAGAGCTTTATATATAAAAATTCATTTTATCATGATAGGTATATACCCATAAGACAGGTATTGATATTATTCTCATTTACAAATGAGGAAACAGAGGTACAGAGAGGTAGACTAATTTACACAGGACCCAACATCTAAGTGACAGAACTGGAATCAAATCCAAGCAGTCTGATTTGAGTCCACCTTCTAACCACCACCCTCTACTGATCCGAAAGTAAGAAGGACAATTCCAGCCTCTTACCTGTCACTCAAACAAGAGAGGAGTTCTTTTTTTCCCTCTCTCTATCCAAAGTAAGAACTTGGAAGATGAGGTCAGTAGATTGTCGATGCCTCTCTAGGCCTTCAAGCCTCTATTTTGGCTGCAGCTACTGCTGGCCTAGCATCTGGTCTCTGGAGTTCACAGAAAGGGAAGTCAGAGGAGGGCCCATCAAGGAGGGAACACATAGCTAGTTAGAGAGCAGTAGCCAGCCCTTGAAACTGCCTAACAAGATTCTGCCTGGCCTCTTACTCCTTGGATAGTCCAAGCCATGGCTTCTGTTGCTCCTCTAATCTCCTGGGATTGGCTTGTGCCTCTGCCACCTCAATGAGCATCTAGCTGGTGGGAGCTATGGGGATGCCAGGGAGCTGAGATTACATGTCACCAAAGAACAGGGGATACAGGGCAATACCACATCCCTGTTCTTCTTCTGAAATACCTCCCCATTGCTTTATAAGGGCTGAGAACCGGGTTGTTTCCCTGGTGACAGAAGACCACTAACTAGGACAAATGTGGATTGAGGCGGCATCCTAAGCAATAAGAGTGACAACTGCCAAACTGTTGTGTGAGGGGGAGGGGAGGGGTTGGTTTGACACATAGTGTATATGGATTATAACATGAGGTCTCCAAGGTCATTTGTAGGGGAGCTGTTTATTTCTTGGTGAACCCACCATTCAACCTTTTGTTTCCCCTCTTACCCACCTGTCCTGTTAAACCAAACAAGTGGTTGACATAGAGAATTTGGGAAATGAAAGGGGGCAAACTCATCATGTTTCTCATTCATCTGAATCACCCCCAGACTCAGTGGAATAGACTCCATTGTCCATATTTCTGAAGCTCTCTCTCCACACTTGTCAGCACACATGGCATTTGCACTGCAGTTTTTGTTTACATGTTTGCTTTCCCCTTTTGACTACTGTATTCCTTTGTGATAAGACCTTTCCCTTTATCCCTGGTACCTGGCTTAGTATATGTTTGTTGTTTTGAATTGTGTTATGCTGTGTTGATTTGCCTCCTTCTTTTGCTTGTAATTTCCTCGTAATGAGGTATTGCCATAGAAATGTTTCCAAAAAAGAGTAGTTTCTTCTCTCCCCACTTGTTCCTTGAGCTGAGATTGATGGGACCTAATGGGGCTCACAGAACAGGAAGGGAACAGGAGGTACTTGGAGGCACCAGCCATAATAACCCAAAAGGTCAGGGCTTTTATAGTCCTTATTTTGCAGTGAAGGAAACTGAGGTTCTAAGAGGGGAAGTGACCTGTCCAAGATTGCACAGATGATGAGTCCAGAGCCAGTGGATGTAGCCTTGCCCCTTCCAGACCCGCAGTCCTTCTTCTTGGCCACTCTGCTAGTTAGCTTGTTAATAGAATCAAGCTGGGCACAGGGCAGGAGAAATAAGTACACATGCTGCTTAGGAAATAGGGCTGGAGAAATGAGGCTGGCACATAGATGCTAGGGGACAATGCATGGATGGCTTTCTGAATACTGTCTCTGGAGGCTGCATTGAAATCCTAGGTGTCTGGTGATTTAGTTTGCTAGGCTGCTGAATGCAGATACTGTAAAATGAGTTGGCTTTTAACAATGGGAATTTATTAGCTTACAAGCTTACAGTTTTGAGACTGTGAGAATGTCCAAATCAAGTCATCATCAAGATGATGCTTTCTCCCCAAAGACCAGCTGCTGGTGTTCTTGGGTCCTCTGCTACATGGCCAGACATATGGCAGTATTTGCTGCTCTCTCCCTTCTCTTCCAGGTTTCTTTGCTTTCAACTTCTTTGTTCTGTGGCTTTTTTTCTCTCCTTGTATTCATCCCTGTTTAAAAAGAACTCCCTTAAGAAGATTAAGACCCACCCTGGGCCATGCCTTAACTGAAGTAACCTCATGAAAAGATCCTACTTACAATGGGTCTCACACCCACAGGACTGGATTAACTTTAAGAACATACATTTCTGAGGGTACATACAGTTTCAAACTACTACATCTGGGAAATTGGGCAGAAGATGGGTCACAGGTATTGGAGGAGACCTGTCACTTGGTTATACCATGTATGACTTCCAGTGAAGGCTATTATTAGGCAGCCAACCAACTTCCAGTTGGTTCTTAGCTCTAGAGTAGGACAGCCTGTTGGCCTGTCCATGGCTGACTTCTGAGTGCCAGGAACTGGGTGAGCTGGGACAGGACAAGGACTGATACTAAGCATAGGCCTGCAAACAGTAGGCCCTTAATAAATGCAGGCTGGATTTTTTTTTTTTTTTTTTTTTTTTTAATTTCCATGGCAGACATGGCAAAACACAGACAGGGCCTGATTTATCCCAGCACTGGGGCCACTTTGCAATATTGGCTGCCTCAAAGCCATGAAATCTAAGCAAGAAGTTGTATTGGCCAATTCTGATTTCCTGAGTACACATCACCATGTGGCTCTCATTCATTCCACAAATTAAATATTTATTGAATGTCTCCTTTTTGCCAGGCCCAGAGGCTATAGTCAAGGCCTCTGTCCTCATGGGCTTTTATGTTATTCAGGGAAGACAGACACTTTATTCATGGAGAATAAACATATGCCTAGTCTGGCTGGCACAAGAAGTGATTGATAAATGATTGGGTGCTTTTTTTAGAATGGGTTTTCAGGGAAGGCCTCTCTGTGAAGGTGCCCTTTAAATCAAGACAAAAAGGAGCCAGCCATGCCAAGATGAGGGGAATAGCATTCCAGGCAGAGGGAAGAGCCACACAAAAGCCTACAGTGGGAATAAGCTTGGTGTGATTAGGAACTTCATGGGCCAGGAGGTGATGGGTGTGAGATGCAGCAGATGTGTAGTGGGGCCCGATTATGTAGGGCTCACAACCGGGGAAGCTTCTATTCTAAGTCTAATACAGGGTTTAAAGCAGGAGACAGACATGTTCTAGTTTACAGTTGCTTTTTGTTTTTTTGTTTTGTTCTGTTTTTTGTTCATCACTGTTGCTACCATGTGGAACACGGTATTGGGTGGAGAGTGCAGTGAAGACCAAAAGTGAAATAGGGGTCCTAATTAGGAGGTGAGGGCAGAATCTAGGGGTGAGGTGATGTTGACTAGGATCAGGGCAGTGGCAGTGGACCAATGTGGGATGTATTTTGAAGAAAGAGTTGACAAAATTTATGATGGATGGCATGTTGGAAATGAAGAAAAGAATGAAGGATGATTCTGAGATTTTTGGCCTGAGCAACTGAGTAGATGGTAAAACCTTTTCTCTGATCAGAGTGATCCCAAGAGGAAACTGACTTATTCTTGAGTGGCCTGGGGGTACAGAATTCTTGGATGATAGGTGAGTCACTTTTAATAATTACGGCCATGTGCTGCATAGGCCATACACTTACACACATGTGTGTGCATACTTGCTTTGTGTGTGTTTCTATTGTGATTTGTTTTTTCCTGCTGAATTGATCCAAAGAGTTTGACTCATTTGCAGTAGCAAAGTGAAAGTTGACCTTCTTGGCGTGGAGGAAGTCCCAACTGAAGGGTCAAGAGGTCTGATCTGCAAATAGTGACATGGAAGGGGCTCCATGAACCTTCCTCAGATGCTGCCTGGGGATGGATTCTCACACTCAGGCATCTGGAGCAAAGGGTCATTGAGTTCTGAAGTTCAGAGCAGAGAAATATTCTCGTAAGGCAGAATTCCAGTTTTTTGGGTTATAGAGTCTTTCATCCAGGATGTATCTCTGCTACCCTATACCAGATGCAGTGCTTCAGTGACCCCCTCTAATGGTGAGAGACCTTGTTGTTGAGAAGGTAGTGATATACATGGGCTTCCTGTTTCAAGTTTTCCTGGTTATTGGCTCAAGTGGTGGGGGATGAGATGGTGAGGGGGATGAGGAGATGGAGGGCAGAGGAAAACAACACTTGCAGCCTCCAGTTATTCTTTCTCCAGTCACTCCTTGTAGCTCTGCCTGGAACTGCTTTCCAGAAGTTCTTTTTTTTTCCTTCACTTTTTAAAAGATACTTCGATTAGATAAATGTTACAGAGAGTATATAGGGGATTCCCATATGCCCCGCTCCCCACACCTCCCACATTTTTCTACATTAGCAACATCTTTCATCAATGTGGTACATTCATTGCAATTCATAAACACATTTTGAAGCATTGCCACTAAGCATGGATTATAGTTTACATTGTAGTTTATACTCTCTCCCATTCAACTCTGTAGGTTATGGCCAGATATATAATGGCCTGTATCTGTCATTGTAATATCATTCAGGATGATTCCCAAGTCCTGAAAATGTCCCCCTATTACACCTGTTTTTCCCTCTCTCTAATCCCAGAACATTCATGGGTCACTGCCTCCACAGCAATGGTATTTCTTCCATTGCTAGAATCACAATAAGTCTATAGTAGAATACTAGGAAATTAATTTTAGTCCATATTTGTTTCCCAATCCTGAGGACTCTGGGATGGTGATGTCCACTCCACCATTAATTGAGGGGGGCTTCAATTCCATTCATCTGATGGATGGGACTCTCTTGCTTGCAGTTGTAGGCACTCTCGGTTCCTTGGTATGTTGTTTGTCCATCATTTCCTCCCCGTTAGTTGTCCTGGGTGAGTTCATTGAACTGGAGAGTAGGTGTTGCAACTCCATTGAGATTCAGGGCTCAGCTGGCACATGGACAGCCCAAACACTTAAGTCTCTTGGATGTACACCTACCATCTCTAGTTCAAATAGAAGAACTCAGAAGTTCTTTTTTTTTTTTTTTTTTTTTTTTTTTTTTTTTTTTTTTTTTTTT
>JAKSZT010017719.1:4618704-4696164 GCA_026826555.1 Tolypeutes matacus | reverse complement strand
TTTTTTTTTTTTTTTTTTTTTTTTTTTTTTTTTTTTTTTTTATTGGTAAAAATCAAAATTCTCACAATACATACAAACATTTGTAAAATGATATATAAATATATATGTATATATGTGTATTTGCTTACAAAAATGTTATTTTTTTATATATATATATACATATATTTTAAGAGGTGCTTAGATTACCTAAAATATTATACGGAACCCACTCGGATTCCCATGTTGCCCACCTCCCACACCTCCCACCACATCCAACACAAACATCTCCCATAGAAGTTCTTAATAATAAATTTGCTGACACTTTCACTCTTATCTTCCTTGACATTGCTGCAACATTGGACACTGTTTATCACCTCCTTCTTGAAAAATCCCCCTTGCCTTGGCTAATTCTCTTCCTGCCATTCTGATAAACAGCTCCTCCCTAACTCCTTTTGCCCCTCTTACCTATTGGATGTAAATATTCTACAAGGCTCTGACCTTAGACCCAGCCTTCTGCAATGTGTTTCCCATTCCTTGGTGATCTCATTAGCTTGGAGAGCTTAAACTATCACCTCTGTGCCCCAGTGATGACTGGCTCTTCTACTCTAGTCCCAACCTCACTCCTGAGCCCTAGAACCATGTTTCAGCTGCCTGTACGCATATTCCTTTGACAGCTCACACAAGACATGTTTGTCAGCCAGTTTTTATCCATCATTTAGATTTCTAACCCAGAATTTTAGTGATGCTTTAGAGTAAGGGAAGATCCTGAGCTTGGATGAGAGGAAGAGTCAGAATGTCCTGATTGGTGTTTTTGAGGGAAACTTGCATTTGGGGCTGTAACATTTGATGAAAGTTCTTGGGCACTGAGTGTCTTGCAGTAGGCACAGGGCATAATGGAGGCTTTTTGGCAAGTGCAGCAAATACCAAAAGATTTCATACCTACTTCACACCTACTTCCTGACCCTAAAAGCAAACCATAAAACTTTCAGCTGTGGCCAGCAGAGCATCTGCTACCGCCAGCAACCCAGTGCCCCAAGTCATGTGCACAAGAGACGCAAGAGTTGGCCAGAGGAATTTCCTGTTAAAGCACAGCCACAATCAACTCATTCTTTCCCTTTATATTAGTATTCACTGTTCATGCTTAGCTGCGTGTGTTTGGCACCCTCTTTGCAAGTCAAGCTGAAGTATACAGAAAAGTAGGATATGCAGTCAAAATGGTTGTCAAATGTCCAGAGCATCCAAATGACCCTATCAAAAAAAACCTTACCAAAAGGCAAGTTTCCATCTCTCGCCTGCCTTTCCAGTCTTACTGAATGCAACACTTGCCTACATATCAGCCAAACTGCTACTTCCTTGCACATTCCTATGTGTTACTACCTCCAGGCCACAGTTTGTACATTCTTTAGTCTCGGGGGCCTCTCTAGTCCCATCTCTGTTGATTGAAATCCTTCAAGGCTTGTGTCCAGGACTACCTCTTCCTGCAGTCCCTCCTTCCCGTAATTGAATTTGTTCTTTCCCTCTAGATCCTCTCTTAGTGTTTCTGACCCTTTCCTGCCTCAGCTAGCCCTCTTCATTGTCAACCAGGATTGAGCAAATAGAGATGCACATTTGGTGCCTGATTTCCTTTCACCTGTCTCTCCTACTCACAGACCAAGTCTGGACCCAGAATGGGCCCTCAGCAAACTTAGAGAACTTAGAGAACTGATCTCAACATCCTGGCTCTGCTCTTAAGACTTTGTAGGAATGTAAGAATGTTTCCTGGGGTTGCCATGAGTGAATTTTTTTTTTAAATTTAACAAAATTATTGGAAATACATGATAAAAATTGTCCTATAACAATATGCATTGCCTATGGATGTGTATATGTGTGCTTATAAAAACTGTTAAAAGTTAAATTTTTTTTAAAAAGTAAAATCATGCCTCTTATATAAATAAAAACTGAACACTTATCAAAAGATTTTATTTAATTCATTTAATTAATGAAGGGACCAGTAAGATATTACAACTGTACCAAAAGAGAACCCAGAATATCACACTTTTATAGTCAGATATGGAATGCTGAAAAGATATTATAAATGGATGCAAAACTAGTCAGTATTCCCAGGGTAATAATCAGTGGCATTCTGCTTCTATCTGTACATAATTTATAATAGCCTTAGTCAAACAAAAAGATAGACAGCTATCTATCTATCTAGGACACTTAATAAATTTCAAAGTCACAATATTTTCTTATGTCACTTATGACAATCTCCATTGCATCCAATATTTTACATTAGACATGTGACTTTTTTATTAGATATGTGGGTTTTTAATTTTTCAGAAAATGAAGATTTTTTATAAGGTAAAAATTACTTTAAAAAAATGTCCCAGTTTCATTTCGTAGTGATTCCATCCTCAGTCTGTTGAATCCATTGTTCCATAGATTACCCACAGCACTAAAAATTCTTTGCATACCGACAGTAGACACTGGAATCAAAATAGAATTTTGAGCCAGTTTTAACATATTTGGAGCAACTGGCTTTTTGTTAAAAAGTACTTCCATATATTGAGAGATACATTCTCTCAAGGCATGGGAACAAGATACCAATGTCCTCATAAAGAGAATTTGAAGACACTGGTTTTTTTTGGTTTTTGGTATTTTTTTATTTTATTTTTTCCTCCATGGAGACAACTTCCAGATTTGAACTACTTAAAACCAGAAGAGAGTGATTGTTCGTGATTAGTCAATATAAGGCACTTAGAGCGTGATAAGGGAAATTTTCAAAAGCAATCCACTTCTTCAGGTATTTAACCAAGATTTGTGAACTTCCTGGCTTTAGACCTCTGGTTTATGAGTCCCAATATCCCCTGAAGCTAACACTTAGCCCCATGTAAATGATTTGAAATCAGTACGCAGGAGCTTGGTTTTTACCTTGTAATTTTAGTTCATTTTACATTTGTGGTTATAGGCCCATTCTCAATCCTAATGTTGTGTATTTTTGCTTTTTGCCTTGTTTGTAGAAGTTTTGCCTGTTTTATTGACATTTTATAAAAACTTAGGTCTTGAGTTTAATCATTTCCAAAGGTTTAGTGTTTAGTTTTATTTTTAAATTTAACAGTTTCTAATTTTATCTACTAATCTATTTCTCCTACTCTCTCTCCCTTCCCCCATTTTCCTAGCTTCTTGAGTTGAATGTTTAGTTCATTTATGTTATTTCTTTCTTGTTAAATTATAAAAGAGTTTAAAACCATGAGTTTTCCTATTTGTACAGTTTTGGTCTCATCACATAGTTTAATGTATAGTTTTCTCATTGTTTGTGGTTTGCACATAGTCCATAATCTTGGTTTTTATTCCTTCTTTTGCCCAAGAATTATCAGAGTATTTAAAAATTTCCAAGGAGTTGGATTTTTAATTTATCATTATTTCTCTCTTTATTCTTTTATTCAGTAAATTCAAGGCAATAAAATTAGGTAGTGTTACTTCTGTGTTAGGAATTGCACTAGGTATAGAGAATAGTAGAGCTGTTACAATCAGCAGGATCACTGTCTATGGCACTTTGAGATTATTTTATGAATCCCCAAATGAGAAAGACTATGTTTGTAAACTAATCTATTCCTCTGGGTGTGATAGACTTTGATCACATTAAATTCAGCTTCTGGACTTTTGATTAGATTATTTGATAAGATTGCTTTGTACTTTTGATTTCACTACATAAGTGGGCATGTCTCTGGTTGAGT
The DNA here is from genome assembly GCA_026826555.1 of Tolypeutes matacus. Lineage (NCBI taxonomy): Eukaryota > Metazoa > Chordata > Mammalia > Cingulata > Chlamyphoridae > Tolypeutes > Tolypeutes matacus. The sequence continues at coordinate 4,692,469 of JAKSZT010017719.1, read as the reverse complement.
CCCCACCCCCTTGCTGGGTCTGATATAAAGGGACACTCACACAGACTGACACAGAAGAAACAGCTCTATCATTTTTTATCCTGCCATGTGACAGAAAGGAGAAGGCTCAAACAGCTGAGGCCTTGAGGAGAGATTAGCCATTGGCCTGATAGTTTACAGCTGAGATTAGGAATTGAGCAGACTAGCCAAGACTGATAATAGGAGGCCTGGAAAGAAACAAGCCCTATGCCAGGAGAGAGAAGACTATAGGATCACTTAAGCACGAAGCTTCAAGAGACTGGGCCCACGGAGCTCAAGAAAAAAGGGTGAGCCCAAAGGGAAGGCAGAGACCAGCCAGAGATCACCCACCATCTTGCCTCAGCACGTGGCAACTGACTTTGATAAGAAAACACCTCTTATGGTGCCTTGAATCAGACCTTTATGGCCTTGGAACTGTAAGCTTTTACCCCAGATTAATCCCCTTTATAAAAGCCATCAGATTTCTGGTACTTTGCATCGGCACCCCGTTAGCAGACTAATAACTGCCCTTATGGAATTTACTATTTGCTGAGTGAGACTACAAATGTAATCACACAATTAACTACAATCATAATAAATAATAGAAAAGAAAATCTCAAGGTGCCCTGAGACTTCTAAACTTTACTAGAGAGGATTGTGGGAAGATGGCGACAGACAGTCAGAGCTGAATGCTCCCGCAGCGACAATGGAAAAAGAGCCAAAAGCTGTCCAAGGGACCTGCTTTGGGGGTCAGCAGACCAGGACAGTGCTATACAACTCCCAGGAGAGTGAGGGACAGAGCGACGAAGAAGCCAAAACGACAAACGTGAGTTACAAAGCATCCATGGCAGCCAGGAAGGGCTGCCCTCCCCCACCCCCAAGATATTAAGCTGGGGTAAAACACCTGGCTCACTGCAGCCGACTAAGAGGGAACAAACATCTTCCTCCCTGTCAGCTGTTTCAAGGGAAAAGGGAGGGGAGGTCAGGGTGCTTTTCTTCAGTGAATTTGACCAGCAGAGGCTGCTTTGAATCTCTGATCTAGAACACAGGAACACAGGAAAGCCTAGACTGAAACACCTCTGTGGAAAGGTGCTCTGACTAGCGCTATCTGCTGGCTGGTCTGGAAGCTGCATGGACAAAAACTGTTCACCTTCTCTGTAGCCAACCCCTGGGAGAAAATCTTCACCCCACTAGTGAGTCCCTAGCCGGATTTGGAAAACTTAAGCTGGGCAATTTTAAAGACTGAGAATAAGTTGAACCAAATATCAAAGAAGAGCTGTGGGAAAAAAAAACAAAAAAACAATAGGCAAGAGATAGAAATTAGCCTTCAGAAAATAGATATATTCAGATGTCTAGACATCAGCAAAAAATTACAAGCCTTACTAGGAAACAAGGAGAGATGGCCCAGCCAAAAGAACAAACCAAATATCCTGAAGAGGTATAGGATTTAATACAATTAATCAGTGATAATCACACAACCCTCCTAAATCATTTCAAAGAATTGAAAGAAAATATGACTAAACAAATAAAGGATATTAAGAAGACACTGGGAGAGCATAAAGAACAAAGAAAAGTAATAGACCTTATGGGAATGAAAGACACAATAGATGAGATTAAAAATATACTAGAGGCACATAAGAGCAAATTTGAATTGCTCGAAGACAGAATTAGTGATTTCAAAGGCAGAACATCTGAGCTGGAAAAGACAAGAAAACAGAAAGAGAAGAGAATGGAAAAATTGAACAAAGTCTCAGGGAATTGAATGACAACACGAAATGCACAAACATTCGCATTATCGGTGTCTCAGAAGTAGAAGAGGATGGAAAAGGGGCAGAAAGAATATTTGAGGAAATAATGACCAAAAATTTTCCAACCCTCATGAAGAACATAAATATCAATATCCAAGAAGGACAATGCACCCCAAACAGAATAAATCCAAATAGACCTACCCTGAGACACCTACATTCAGAATGACAAATATCAGAGATAAAGAGAGGATTCTGAAAGCATCAAGAGAAAAGCAAAGCATCACTGTGGCAGTTTGATATTATTGATGAATTCCAAAAAGAAATACTGATTATGTTTGTAAACTGGTCTGTTCCTCTGGGCTAGTAATACTTTTAGATTGTATTGAATTCACAGGTTTCACTTTTACTTGGTTAAATTATAACTAGGGCTTTGTTTGGGCCAAATCAGTAGGATGTTGAGTCCCCGCCCTCTTGGTGGGTGGGGACTCAAAACAACAAGGTGGAAGAGACAGCTGGAGTTTTGATCCTAGAGCCCAGGAAGTAAGCACATGGAGACACAGATATGTGAGGAAAGAGAGAAGGCTTCATTAGACATGGCAGAGGCCCCAGGAAGAGAGACGAGCCGTTTGCCTGACAGTTTACAACTGGCCTTGTGGAGAGTGGGGAGCAGCTGAGCCTGGAAAGGAACGAGCCCTGGGAGAAAGACAAGTCTTATCTCAGCCTACAGCTGATATTGGAAGAAGCTGGGGCCACAGAGCCTTGGGAGGAGAAGGAAGGCTGAAACCTTGCAGACATCGGCAGCCATCTTACTCCAATACATGGCAACAGACTTTGGTGAGGGAAGTAACTTAAGTTTTATGGTCTGGTAACTGTAAGCTTCTACCCCAAATAAATACCCTTTATAAAAGCCTACAGATTTCTGGTACTTTGCATCAGCACCCCTTTGGCTGACTAATACAATCACAAATCACATAAAAGGGAAACTCGATAAGATTAAGTGCCAATGTCTTATCAGAAACCATGGAGGAGAAAGAATGTGGTATGATGTATTTAATGTACTGAAAGAGAAAACTCCCAGCCAAGAATTCTGTATCTGGCAAAACTGTCCTTCAAAAATGAGGCAGAGTTCAAAGTCTTCACAGACAAACAAAAACTGACAGAATATGTTACCAAAGACCAGATTTGCAAAAGATACTAAAGGGGGTACTGCAGCCTGAAAGGAAAAAAAAAACAAGGGCAAGAGATTTGGAGAAGAGTTTAGAAATGAAGATTATTAGGAAGGGTAAACTAAAGGTTAAGAAGATAGACAATAGAATGATATGACAACAGAAAGCTGGAGGACAAAATGGATGAAGCAAGTAATGCCTTTACAGTAATAACACTGAATATTAATGGATTGAACTCCCCAGTCAAAAGACATAGACTGATAGAATGGATTAAAAAATATGAGCCGTCTACAAGAGATCCACCTCAGATGTAAGGACACACCAGGTTAAAAGTAAAAGGTTAGAAAAAGGTATTCCATGCAAATAGTAACCAAAAAAGAGCTGGAGCAGACCAGATAAATGTAAAATAACATTATAGTATATGAACAATAATTAGTGCAACTGGCAAATTGTTCCTGTGATCAGCATTCTGTATTTTTTTTTTCATACAAAATAAACACTTTTAATTGAGGAGGACTGGAGAAGATACTTCATTTTTCTTTAGCCCTTTCTTATTCATACTCTTTAATTAAAATAATCTATCTGGATCAATAATGATTTAGCATGACTACTGTTGGAACAAGATTTTGAGTTTTTCTGCCTCATAAAATTATGAGTTGGTAAATTGTTATCTGCTGTAATTCATTCCAATAAAATGTGAAGAATTCCCAAATAGAAGTTTATCTAGAAAGAATTATGGCCTAAATGGAAATTAAATAATTAAACCAATAATTTATTCCATTCTTAGAGATTATTATGTCCAATAGTTAGACCTGTTATATAAAAATTAAAATCATGTTGTAATTAATTTCTATTATTTTTAAATTATTTACATTTATAAAGGTTTGTTGCTATATTGTCTATTTTTTATAATTGATTATATTAAATCTAATCTGGCCTTGCACTTTCATTTAAAATTTATAATTTCATTCTTTTTTTTTAATTAAAATTTTTTTTAAAAAAGCTATAGATTACATAAATGTTATATAAAAAAGATAGGGGATTGGATGGTAGCATTGTTATAACTGATATACAAATACTGAAACATAGCTACTAAACATTGTCAATGGTTTACACTATGGTTTACATTTTGGACCGTACACTTTTATAAATTTTTATGATATTTATCATGTCCTGTTTTCATCACTGCATGGTAATGAAGAACGTTTTTACTGACCACTAAATACCCCGTTTGATCTATTCTATTCCTCCCACCCCATCCCCCCAGGGCCCACAACAACCCCTGGACTTGACTTATTGGATGACAAGATTCATAGTTACATGCAACAAGAGGTCTTGACACACTGGTTTGTCCTTTCCTATTAGGAATCACCCTTACTCTTGAGAGACTCCTACCTGTCTATTTCTGAACAAATCAGTCCTCCCAAAGATGGGAGTCCAACTCCTTCCCACTCATTATATGGGTCTCCACCCACTGATACAACACATTATGACAGAATGAACACTCACACACTCTCTAGAAGCCAAAGGTATTAATATGGGGGTGGGGGGAGAAAAGGGGGAGGATGTTGGGTATATGAGAGTCTCTTGTATTCTGTGTGTGACTTTGCTGTGACCTAAAACTTCTTTGGAAACAAAATGAAAAATAATGAGACACTGGGGAATGAGAGGGGGAATGTGTCATGGTACAGACTGTATACCAGATATTGCAGTGATGAAAGGCAAAAGATTAAAAAAATTTTTTTAATATTTTTCATTTTTTTAATATCCCAATCTTTTAATTTTTATTTTTAGTTTTTTAAAAAAATAATTTTATGTATTTTATCTCTTACATTTAAACTTATTAGTTGTTCATTTTCCTATTAATTGTATTCAGCTACTGTAATGGCTTCATCTTTGAAGATGCTTTGGGCCACAGAAGGGTTACAACTGGGGTGGGGGAGGATCGGTGTGGGGTGTCAGGGATGGGGGATGCATGGGAGGAAGTTCACCTGAACATAAATATATAGTATATAAAAATGTTCAGATATTCATGGGGCATTGTCACAGTGGGTGGAGAAACACTAAATAAATGAGAGAATACTGAATTCCCATCCTGGAGAGCTCTGCCATATTCTCTAAGGGAGCAGCAACAGTCCCCCAAGTGCAGGGACAGTGACTGGGGAAGGAGGATGATCCACTGATGGGCCTTTGATATTGATGACTAGCTTTATGAGTCTTTGCTCTTGAAATTGAAACTTAGCCTATTGTTATGGGGTGCCTAAGGGTTGCCTCCTGAGAGCCTCCTTGTTGCTCAAATGTGGCCTCTCTCTAAGCCAAACTCAGCATATGAACGCATTACCTTCCTCTCAGCATGGGACATGACTCCCGGGGATGAGCCTCCCTGGCACCAAGGGATTGCTACCAAGTGCCAACTGGCAATGCGACTGGAAAAAGACCTTGAATAAAAGGGGGAAGAGGTAAAGACAAATGAGTTTATATGGCTAAGAGACTTCAAAATGAGTCAGGAGGTCATCCCAAAGGTAATGCTTATGCACATCTCAGTAGTATCTCATAGACTTCCAAAGTGGATACCACCCCAAATAGTGGGGCTCCTGAGGGCTCTGGAGACACCCAGGTCCTGTGTCAGGGCAGATAGCTCCAGGGTTTGGTGCCTTGCCAGTGGGCCCTACTTTGGAGTTTGTGCTCCTGAGAGTGACAGAGTTGGACTCAACTATGTCTTCCCTGCACATGGCTCATCTGTCCCTTATATTCAAACCTATACTTGGTGCTGGAGTTTGTAGGTGTACGTCCAGAGACTTGAGTCTTTGGGCTGTCCATGTGCTACCTGGGCCCGGAACCTCGGTGGAGTAGCAACACCTACTCTACAGCTCACTGGACTCACCCAGGACAACTGGTGGGGAGATAATGATGGACAATGGCCATCCCAGGGAATGAAGAGAATCTGCAGCTGCAAGCAGGATAATCCCATCCATCTTACCTATGGGATATAAGCCCCCTCTCAATTGGAGGTGGAATGGATATCACCATCACAGACTCCTCAGGATGGGGAGAAGAGCTATGGACTAGAGTGGACTTATTGTGACATATTGTGATTCAAGCAATGGAAGAAATTACAACATCGATTGGACCCAGTGGCCACTGGAGGCTCTGGGGGCAGAGAGAGGGAAAAGCAGTTGTAATACAGGGGCTTTTTCAGGACTTGGGAATTGTCCTGAGTGACATTGCAATGACATATATAAGCCATTTTATACCATCATATAGCATGCAAAACTGTGGGAAAGAGTGTGGTCTGCAATGTGAACTATGGTCATGCTTAATGGCAAAGCCCTAGGATGTGTTTATCAATTGCAATGAATGTGCCACACTAATGAAGGATGTTTATGTGGGAGGTTGTGGGAGGTATGGGAGGTGGGGCATATGGGAATCCCTATATTTTTTGTGTAACATTTATGTAATCTTGATTAAAAAAAAAAAATTTAATTAAAAAAAAATGATAATAAAAATTAAAAAAAAGATAAGGGATTGGGAAGTGGATATAGCTGAAGCGACTGAGCTCCTGCCTACTATATGGTTCAAATCCTGTTGCCTCCTAAAGAAGACAGTGAGTTGGCGTGATGGGCAGGTGCGGCAAGCTGACGCAACATGATGACACAACAAGAGGCACAAGAAGAAAAACATAATGAGAGATACAATAAAGCAGGGAATAGATGTGGCTCAAATGATTAGGTGCTTCCCTCCCACATCGGAGATCCCGGGTTCAGTTTCTGGTGCCTCCTAAAAAAAAAAAAAAAAAAGACAAACAGACAAAGCAAGTGAAAACAACAAGGAGGTGGGGAGAAATAAATAAAAATCTTTAAAAATATATGTATATATAGGGAATTCCCATATGCCCCTTCCCCCCACCACCACCTTCCCTCATTAACAAAATTCTTCGTTAGTGTGGTACATTTGTTAGAATTAATGAACACATATTGAAGCATTTCCACCAACTGTGGAGTATAGTTTACATTACAGTTTACACTCTGTCCCACACAATTTTGTAGGTTATGACAAAATATATAATGGCCTATATCTGTCACTGCAGTGTCATGTGGGACAACTCCAGTGTCCCAAAAATGTCCCCATATTACACCCATTCTTCCCTCTCCCTCCCCCCAGAACATCTGGTGGCCACTGCCTTTATATCATTGACAAAAGTTCCTCCATTGCTAGAATAATAATAAGTCTATAATTGAATAAGTTTGCTTTAGTCTGTTGCTCATTTCCCAATCATGAGGATTCTGGGATGGTAATGCCCACTCTGTTTCCAGTGGACAGGGAGCTTAGATCCCATGGGGCAGATGGATGGAACTATCTTGTTTGCAGTTGTAGGCACTCTCTGTTCCTTGAGATGGGTGTTGTCCATCATCATCTCCTTGTTTATTTTCTGGGTAAGACCATTGAGCTGGAGAGTAGGTGTTGCAACTCCGCTGCAATTCAAGGCTCAACTGGCACATGAATGGACCAAAGATTTAAGACTCTGGTGCATATATTTAACAAGTATAGTGCTAATTATAGGTTCAAATAAAAAGTGCAGGAGAGCCACGTATAGGGAAACTAAAGATGAATCTTTTATGCTGGGGAGCATAAATTCCAAAATAAGGCCCACTGATAGCATGCCACATTCCTGAGCTTGTCTGCTCTGCTTGTAGTTTCTGGATGTCTTTAGAGCCCTCAGAAGCCTCGCTATTTGAGCTACCGTTTACTGTGGCAGTCAATGAGATCCTGCTGAGACGTGCATAAGCGTAACCTCTGGAATTACCTCCTGACTCGCTTTGAAATCTCTTAACCATGAAAACTCATTTATATTCACCATTTCCCCCTTTGGTCAAGGTCTTTTTCCAGGTGCATTACTAGTTGGTGCTTGGTAATAATCCCTTGTCCCAGGGAAGCTTATCCCTGGGGGTCATGTTCAACCCTGGGCGGAAGGTAGTGCTTGTGTATGCTGAGTTTGGCTTAGAGAGAGGCCACATCTGAGTAACAAGGAGGCTTTCAGGAGGTAACTCTTAGGCAATATGATAATACTAGGCTAAGTTTCAGTTTCACAAGAAAAGATTCATAAGTACAATAATCAATATCAAGGACCTGGCGTAATGGTCTGTCTTTCTTAACTAGGCATTGCCCTTGCACTCGGGGAATTCTTGCTGTCCTATTAGAGAATGTAGCAGTACTTGTTTAAAATTTGTAAATTCTTTCAATCTATTTTTCTGTTTATTTTACAATTTTACAGTAAAGGACTTTTTAACAGCTAAAAAAAAAAGTCATTGATTATACGCTTTGGGTAGATCATATGGTATTTGAATATAGCTCAATAAAACTGCTTGATAAACAACAAAAAAAAACTACTAAAAGTAAAGTTAGTGTTATAGTTAATGACCTTCTCCTTCCTCTTATTTTCTTACCTCTTTTCTTGAACACGAACTTTTTTTGTAGCTACTTGACTCATCTAGGCAAATTATTTATTTTCGTATGTGTAATTCTGATGATTTCTTCCTGAGAAACCTTCCTGTGGCTTCCCATACACTCTAAAGTCTCAAGGACCCTCAATTCATATGAGGTTTGCAGTTTATGGCTCTACTTGTAGTAAAAGCTTAAAACATATACAAGTATATACTGTTACTTTCTGAATAAACTAACCTTATATTTTATAAGTTAAATCTTCAAAGAAGTTTATCAGCATAATACATATACATTAATTTAAAAAAACCATGAAATACTGAAAGACTTACAGTCCTTCTCCACAGCTCATTCATCCCCCAGAGGCAACCCCCTCTCAGTTATTTAGTGGTTCCTTCTAGTTGCTTTTACTATAATTCCTTGATCCATCCACTTTAGACAATATCTAGTAACTTCTTTGCATGATAGATACTGGTTTAGTTTTCTTGCATTCCTTATTTTTAAAAAACACATCACTATAGTTAGCTCACTTCTGTTAAATGAGTATTCAGTGTTTAAATTATTAGGAATTGGTTCACTGTAAATATGGTTCACTGCATAGTCAAGTAGTAAACTATGACTAACATGTCCTTTCTTGAGTATTGTTGTTTTTCCTGGACTTTCTCTTTGCCTCTTAAAAAAGTCTTGCTCTATATATCATTCATTCGTATATATATATATAATTTTATTTTTATGATATCTGTCCCCCTCCCCTAAATGTGCTATCATACTATCTTTTCTGTTGAGCCTTGTTTTTCTCTGGAGACGTCTCCCAGGGTTGATCCAACATGGAATGTTTGTTCTTAAGGTCTGCTGCTCATCTATCATCCAACAACCTCCCTTTACTATTTCTGGTTTGTATCCACTGTTTCCTGTATCCCATGTCTTCCTGTTCTTGGTTTATTCCTTCATTTTGCTAGAGGAAATTCTCAAGTAGTTTTAAAATAAATGTGCATGGAAAATAGATGTTCTGAGTTTTTTCATGACTAAAATTATTTCTGTTCTATCTCTTTTACATGATTGATGGTCTGGCTGTATTTAAAATTCTAAATTGAAAATCAATTTCCATCAGAATTGTGAAGACATTTCTGCTTTGTCTTCTAGCATCCTGTGCATTACTACTGAAAAATCCAATGCTGTTCTGAATCTCGTTTATAGGCACAGAATGGAGGAGATGAGCGAAGTTAACCAGATCCAACCTTTCTGAATGTGTGTGTGAGTGTGTGGGTGTAGGTGAGTGGGGTTTTGATAGGGAGTATGTGTGTAGAGGCAAGGTTAACAGATGGAAGTGTGAGCTGGAGGAGTGTGGTTTTTAATTTAGGAAGAATGCAAATATGCCTGACTTTGGTTGTCCCACTCCTAAATAACCCCAGTATTGATTTGAAGTTAGTCTGCATGGTGATCCTCAGGGATATCTCCCAGGGCTATAACCTCACACTGACTTGGTCATATCCATGTCAAGACACAGATGACTGGTTGATTACCATCACAGTGCCATGAATACAGGCATTTGACAGGCTTGACTGATAGGCTGAACATGGCAGAGGAACATGGACAATCCCTTGGCTGGGTCCAGAAAACCCGTAGCATGAGCACTGGGAGCCACCATGTGTGCAAGGAAGATATTGGAATTTGTTTGACTGTTGGATGAATATGAATGATTGCCAGAGAAGTCAGTGGATCCTAGATTGTATTAATATAGAAATGGCATCCTGAACGAGGAAAGTAAGGGAACTGCTCAACTTTGCAATGGGTAATTCACAAGTAGAATATCTAGTTTTGATATGCATGTATATTTTCATTTGGTGCATTCTTCATTCTTAAGTGTTCATTTTAAATATCCCCTCTTTATATAGCTTTTCTGGACACCTCCCTTGCTCATAATTCATTATTTATGTGGGTTCTCAATCTCCATTCCCTCACTTATCATGTTGCTATAATATACACGTCTTTCTCCTTTACTGAATTGAGTTTGCAAGGGACTTGGGCAAGTCACTTAGTCCTGTATCCATCTATATCAGTGGGCTTTGTAAATATCCTATGAGCTGTGTGTGATGGTGCTTTACAAGCAGTGAGTGAAAGAGGGTATTGTTTCTTGTTCATTTGTTAACGTGATGGGTAACAGCTTCAAATTAGTAGCATTTAAGCAGTTGTTGTCCCCAGTATCTCTGTAGCATCCCCACCCTGATGGGTCCTGAATTTCTCAAAGAAAAAAGAAAAACTTGCTTTTTATTCTCCTACTTCTTCAGCAGTGGGGCCTTTCTTTTAGCTTATTCTTCTGCCTTTCCTCCCTGAAGACCTTCTATGACTGCTCACATTGCAGTGGACTGCCAGACAACTGCATCCTCTGCAGCTACAGAAGCCAAAGTTCGAGGAACTGGACATGACCTGCCTAGGGCAGGCTGGAGCACCTGGAGACAACACCTGAACCTGGGATTTGCACATGTGGGTCCCAGGAATTACACTGTATTGGGATGGAAGTTGACTGCACCAGGCTCCCCAATGGGATTATCTACAATTGTCCTGTGGTCATTGAGGCCAGCTGTGGCATCTGTGACAGGGTAGAGTCCCAGCTGAATTGCTTGGTGCCAATTTCCCCTCTGTCCTTGCCTTCTCAGCACAAAAATTAGGATACCACAGAATAGATCATTATCAGCCCTGCAAGAAGACTGGACATGTGGATGCAAAAGGGGCTGCCTGTTCAGGGTAGGCAGGGAAGTCTTATAAATAAAGAGATAATGCTATTAATTATGTAACTAATACAAACTATTCCAAAACACTCAGAATGTTGATGTAGTCACATCTCTTAATCTGCCCCTCCTGTAAATAATTAAAATATGTTTAAGTCCTTAAATGCTAGATAAGCATTTATCTGACCTACTGAACTCTAGGGGTTTACTTGAATAAGAAAGGGAAAAGTGTCCTGCTTCCCCTAGTGCACAGAAGTCACTGGTCCACTTCTCTCTGCTGCATTATGGGACTGTTGAACATTGGTCTGCCTCAGTCTGACACATGTGGTAGGTCTGCTGGTCCAGGAACTCATAGAGACCATGGACACTTTAGGCCAAGGCTCCCTCTCCATTTACACTCCTGGGCTTAGCCACTGATACAAATCCCAGAAGCACTGGGCCCTGGCAGCTGGATTTGGAGTAGCTCCCAACATCAGCCATATGCTGTGCTAAAACCAGGCCTCCTCCAATGACTCCTTTTCTAGATTTCTTTCCTCAATGCCATTTTATTCAAGAAGACTTGTTGCCATTTCCTGGCACTGGGCCTTGGTCTGGGGCATGCAGGACCACCACAGCCTGAGTCCTTAGCATCAAGTCTTGAAAAGCAGGAATTTAGGTTTCTATTTCTTTCTTCCCAGAAGGCTCCTTATGCACATTGAGCCACCCCTTCTCAGGGACCAGCTTTATATACCAGTGATCTCAGTCACAAAAGGAATTTGTTTCTCTAGTCTCTGGCCTCTGGGTACCTGCTCATTTTGTATTTGCTTGACTAAGTCACCCCATACGTGACTGCATATGGAAGAGAAGATTGACTTCTTTTGATTAAAATGCCATGCTCTGGTGTAAATATGACACAGCCATAGACTACAGAGGGCTGGGTTACATGCACAACATGCACATGTAAATCACGTGAAATTTATTGAGGGCAGTCAGCAGTGGAGATTTTGAGAGTGCAAGCAGCTGTGGACTGGAGGGAAAAGGCTTGGGATAGCTATCAAATAACTCCTTGAGTCACCTTGAGCTTTTATTCTCTGAGCTCCTTGCTGTTATAGGATCTGCACACTCTTGGAAGTGCTAAGCAGGGGATTCTGGCATTTATAACAGTAGACTAGTTGACTTTGGAGATATCTTGCAAGTGTGAGATTCTGTGAAAATGACAAAATCGAGGCTGTGAAGCTCCAGCTCTGCATGTAATGGCTTTTTAAAGCCTTTAGTTGTGCCCAGGATTTGACATGCCATAGACATGCCATTTAGGAGTTTCTTTTTAGTTTTTATCCACAGTTATCCTTCTCTTTAGCATCGTCTGTTTTCTCTTCTCTCTCATACTTTTTATCTTCTTCTCACTCCAGCTCTTGAATCGAAAAGACAAGACCACCTTTGAGAAACTGGACTTCCTATTGTCTAAAGAAGATAATTACAAGCGGACTCGGGACTATATCCGAAGCTTGAAGATGGTTCCCAGTATTCCCTATCTAGGTAGGAGTCTGAACTGACTTATTATTTTTAAGAAAACTGCTCAGTGCCAAATAAGCTGTTTTTACAGTTTCTAGTTGAGAAATTTCCAGGAAGCAGCAAGGGCCATGGATAAAGAGGCAGTGGTTGAGTTCTTGGATTGGAATAGGCTGTTAATACTTCTAAGAGAAGGAAACCTTGATGAGGGACTTGAAACAAAAGAGGTTCTGCCTCTTATAAAGGTGACCTGTACATCTCAAGCCTTCCCAGCCTGCAGCCCAGGAGGTCACAATTACGGTAACAGGACATTTACCAGCTCATCCACATCCTCCCAAATTAGGGGAATCTAGGACCAAACCCCTCTGTTCTGGTTTTCTGGGTGTTACTAGTATATTTCATAAGAATTGTACAAACAAGATATACAATGATGATTGATTTTTGTGATTAGAAAATAATGCATATTCATTGTAAGGAATTTATAAGAGAAGGAAATTAGTGTCATTTGTCATCCATCTGAGAGATAATCACTTTTTTGCTTTATATCCTTTCATTTGTTTTGGGGTGTATACATGCTTACTCTAAAGTGAATATTTAATATCATTATCTATTTTGCTATACTATGACTTGACCCTATTAGATGGATCTGTCAAACCTTAATCTGCTCTCTAACACTGACCATTTAAATTGTTTTAAGTTTTTGCTATTATAATGCTGCAATGAACATCCTTGTTGCTGAATTTTCTATACATAGTTATGATTATTACCGTATGACAAATTCATAGAAGTGACATTACTGAGTCAAACCTCATGCAAATTTTTATGCCTTTTGATATATGTTTTCAAAATGCTTTCTAGAGAAGGTGTGTCAATTTACCCTTTTATCAGAAGGGGATAAGATTGTCTATTTTCTCCCACTCACACAAAATACTGAGCACACTCTCCTACTCAAAATACTGAGCATTGTCATTTCTCTCTCTCTCTCTTTAAACTTTGTAAATTTGGTAGGTGAAAAATGCTTCTTGTAGTTTGGAATTCAGACATATGCTAATTTTAAGAAAGAAAATTGTTCTTAAAGAATGTTAAGAGACAGGGAAATTAAGATTTTCAGAGGTGACCCCTAGTATTTTCATGATCCGGGGCAATTTTTTAAAATACATCTTTGATAACTTTTGAAATGTCTTCTGTGGCATTGTTTATTTATATTTTTTCATTCTTGTGAAGTCAATTTGGAAATTTTATTTTTTTAGTAGAAAATTGTCCATTTGATCTAAGTTTTCAAAATTATTAGCAGAGAGTTTTTTCTTTAATTTTTTTACCATAGGGTTTTGTATAGTTTTTTCTTATAAATTTAACCTCCTATGTCTATATTGTTGTATTTGCTTTTGTATTCTAATCTTTTGCATTTTTGTTTTCTCTTTTTATTATTTTTAATTTGCCTTACCAGAGGTTTGTCTTTTGGTCTTTTGATAGACCATTTTTTTATTTATTAACATATTAGTTATACTGTCTTTCTTTTTTCTTAACTGTTTTTCATCAATTTTAGGATTTGCTTTTTCCCCTCATTTTTTAATACCTCTGAAATTGGAATGCATCTTTCAGTTGATGATAAGAAACATTGTAATATTGTTTAATTGGCAGCATTTTTTCTTAGTGATACAAAAAATAATGATGCATTTTACAATAGAGTAATCTATATTTGATGTAATAAGGAATTTCCTCTTTTGTCTTTTATAATTCCTTTTTCCTGCTTTCCATAAGCTGGTTTGTTGTTTCTGGTAACTACTTGAGTTGAATTATTGGTTCCTCTGCATATGTATTATTCTTTCCACTGTAATATGGAAAAGAGTTAAAACTATAAATTTTCTTCTAATTGCTGCTTTTGTTATATTTTGATGTATAGTATTCTCAGTGATATTCTTTAAATAGCCTGTAATTATACTTTCAATATTTCTTTTATTCAAGTGTTATTTAAGGTAGGTTTTTTAAAATTTTATTTCAAGGGCTTGGGTTTTTTGTTTTATGTCCTTTTTTAACAAAAACAGCTTTACTGAGATGTTCATTATCATATAATTCCCCACTTAAGGTGTTTAAATATATTCACTAGTGTTTAGTGTATTCACAGAATTGTGAAACTATCACCACAATCAATTTTATAGCACTTTTATCATTCCAAAAAGAAGCCTCCTACCCATTAGCAGTCACTCCCCATTTCCTGCTACTCCTCACTCTACCTAGTTCTAGACAACCACTAATCTACTTTCTGTCTCCATAGATTTGCCTATTCTAGACATTTCATATAAATCGAATCATACAATATGTGGCCTTTTGTGATTGGTTTCTTTCATTTAGCATCATGTTATCAAGGTCCATCCATATTGTAGCATGTATCAATACCTCATCCCTTCTTGTTGCCAAACAATATTCCATTATATGGATATAGCACATTTTACTTATCCTTCCATCATCAGCTGATGGACATTTGAGTTGTTTCCATTTTTGGCTATTATGAATAACATCACTATGACAAGTTTAGATTTTTAAAATCATAGTGTTCTCTATGTTTTGTTTTGTTTTTTTTTAAACATTGGTTCAGGATATGTGACACATATGTTTTCTAGGTTTTTAAAAATGTTTTAATTTTGTCTTATGGCTTGATATATGATCAGTTTTTGTAAATGTTGGTAAAGAAGGTATTATCCCTCAAAATACTCTTAAAATTACATTTTTATAATATTCAAATTATAAATTTTGGTAACTTGGTCTGTGAAGTGCAGAACTATGTGTTAGAGTCCCCTTGCATTTCTAATAGTTTCTGTCTTATCTCATTCAGTATATAAAAGTTTTTATAACAGTTATAGATTCATTGTGAAGTATCCCATACAAAATGATCTTGGCTCTATTTGTTATTTGCTTTTATTTCTCTGTGTGATATTAATTCTATTACTTCTTTCATTTTTATTTGCATTTATTTGATAAATCTTTTACTATATATTAGCTTTAAATATTTTTAAGTTCCTTCTTTTAGTTGTGATCCTTACAAAAAGCATTTAGTTGGAAATTGCTTTTGAACCCAGTTGGAGAGACCTTGCTTTTTAGTAGTGGAATATAACACTTTCATATTTGTTGATTAACTCATTTGCTTAGTCTATGCCATATTGCTGAATTGAATTGAATAATATCATTCTAATGCTTTCTTTTTTCATGCTTTCTTATCATTTTCTTGTTCTTTTCTTATGGCTTGCCTTAAACTTCAGTGTCTTTCTACTGAGTGACTGTCAAATTCCCATTTCATATCTACAGATGGAGGGCACATTGATGTGTACAACTCCCAAGCTCATTCCTACTTTGCCCGAGGTTAATCAGCTGAGTGATAGGATGAAGGCAGTCCACTCCCTGGTCAGCTAGCAGAGGTGTTCCAGGATGGTTAAGGATGGTCCCCTCTCTCTAATAGTAACAATCATGAGAGTTGCCATGTTGTTCTAGTTTGCTAGGCTGCCAAGAGCATTATACCAGAAATAGGTTGGCTTTTACAGTGGGGCTTTATTAGCTTACAGGCTTACAGTTCTGAGGCCATGAAAATGTCCAAATCAAGGCATCATCAAGATGATACCTTCTTCCTGAAGACGGGCTATTGGTGATCCCGGACTCCTCTGTCACTTGGCAAGGCACATGGCGGCATCTCCTGGTCTTTCCCTTCCCTCCTGATTTTAGTTGCTTTCATCTTCTTGCTTCCGTGGCTTTTTCTCTTGCTTCCATGGCTTTCTCTTTCTTTGTCTGAATTTCATTCTCTTAAAAAGGACTCCAGTAAGAAGATTAGGACCACCCAGGATAAAGTGGATCACATCTTAAGATCCTACTCATGAAAAGATCCTACTTAAAATGGGTCCACACCCACAGGAATGAATTAATTTTAAGAACATACTTTTCTGGGGTTCATACAGCTTCAAACTATCACGCATATATTATCTGCATTCTCTGTGCCCTGCACTTTTCTATTTGTTTTATTTTGTTATCTCATTGTATGCTTACAATAGCCCTATGAAGAAGCAGGCTCTGAGAGGTTTCCTAGGGTCACATAATTGGAAAAAGTAGTAGAGCCAGGACTTGGCCCAGATGGTCAGGCTACAAGCCCTCAGCTCTTGACACTGCCCTCTCCTGCCTTCCTACCCCCGCTGTCCAGGTCACAATTTTCCTGCCCCTCCCTTGCAGTTGGCCACCTGTATGTCCTCTGTCATTTATAAATTGTGGATTGCCTCCATTGAATGCTGTATGAAGTTGGGATGAATTGTCTCCACTCTTTCTTGTGACACTCTTTCTCTGGACCACAAAGTTGTGCCATCTTGGGCTTCCAAGGGCATTGGTCTCAGCTAAGGGCAAACTAACCAATACTATCTGCCCTTCTTAACCCATGTCGCTAGTCCTCAGACCAATTGTATGTGCCTCCTTAGGCCACTGGCCATAGGTTCCTCATGGGTCACTATGATAGCTTTCCTCAGTCTACAGGACAGATCCACAGGACAGGGTGTGTAGCCTGTGCCAGCTCTCAGACCCCTTACCACTCAAGGCTTCTAGACATGTGCAGCCCTTCTTGTCCTTTACAACCTCATCTTAGCTGCCTATTCTGGCAGGTGCTTTCCAAGAGGCTGTATGTAGGTCTTCTTCCTCCTACATGGCACTCCTGTTTCTGACTCTAAGTGAGCCCAATTTAATAACTGCTGTGCTCCTATCCCTTCATACTTATGAGTATTTCCCTCTCTCCTTAAGCCAGTTGGATTACATTTCTGAATCTTGCATCAGCATGGCTCCTGACATACATAGGTCAGAGAGAAAGGACAGGAGGCGACTCCAAGGTGCTTTCTGTTCTTGGAACAGTGTGAGGGTTTATCATGATTGTTTGCATAAAAAATGAAGCAAGATTCCATTATGAGGCTCAGTGGGGCCATTAGTCCTGAGGGCAGCTATGGTTCCTATCTGCACATTTGATTGCCATGGACAGACCCTGCCCAAATCCAGGGTGAGGTTTCAATACTGGATTCCTCTTGAAAACCCAGGCTGTTCCGGGTACAAGTTTGTGTATCTAAAGAGGAATAGTTAACATAATTCCTGGAAAGTACAATAAAGGAGACAATGTCTGAAACTTAACCATTTCTTTTTCCTCTGGCAAAGTTGTCACTGTAGGTCTTTTCCCCAGGGGAAGGGGGTCATGTATTCTCTGGGAAGAACTTAGGTCTATCCCAGATATCTCAGGTACTTTGTTGTCTCCACTGCCTGGGCCTTGAATGCTGCTTCAGGAGTTATATGCCTCTAATAACAAATATGGATTTTATTTTTGTAACAATTCCTTTAAGCCTTCATGGAATGATCTGTGTTTGCTGACTTTCTGGGACTATTAATATGTTTTGTATTCCCTGTAAAGATACTTTCACTAGTACTAGCAATTGGTGCTAACCGTGTAAAAGTATAGTCCAACTCTTTTTCACCACAAATTTTAGAGCTGGTTGGCTGCACTTTGGCATACTGAGTTCCTTGTGAAATATGATTTGAAAAACACTGAGATGGGGATCAGATGTAGCTCAGTAGTTGAGTGCCTGCTTCCCATGTACAAGGTCCTGGGTTCAATCCCTAGTACCTCAAAAAACAAAACAAAACTAAGGGAAAAACTTACAATGTTTTAAAAATAAGACTTTTTATTTAAAAATTTCCTCTAAATTATTTCAAAGTCCAAAAATAGTGGTGGGAAAATATCAGATCAGTTATTCACAGGCTAATTTTATCTAATAGAGACCTTGTAATTACCTAGTTCAGATTGAAATGATAAAAGCAGGCAGAGAATTAAGAAGAATGGTTGCACCATTTATTTCTAAATAATTTTATTGATTTAGAAGGTGTTTGGTTTCCACTACCTATTATTCCTTCCAGGAAATAACCAAATAAAATTTGGAATATGGTGAACTTTAGATGTTTAGAGCTAATTCTAAAAGTAACCTTAGTGTGGAAAATTGTGATCTTTCAAGGAACAAAAATTAAGCCTTCTAACAGTTCTAGATATTAGAAATTCATTTAGACATACTTAGTAAGTTACCCAGACCTCTAATATGTGAAGTTAGTTTCTAGAACCTAAGCTATTCCTTCAAACAAGCAAACCCTTCCTTTTTGTAAAGAAAGACTTTATTTTCAAGTATAAACTCTGAATTTTAAAATAAAGGCAAGTTGTGGCCGAGTATAAAATAAAATTTCCAACTAAACTTTTGGAACTTTAAAAGGACTTTCAAAAATAACAGTCACTGGAGAATGTTTACTCTGATGCCCTCAGACCCCCAGAATAGCAAGGTAAGTGAGGGCCTTATGCTCTGAGCCTGAGAGCAGCATATGCTAGCCCCTCTACAAGATGGGTATATTCTCACTTTGGGTCATTAAATGTGCAGTAGGTACTTTCTTTTGGTGATAGATTAGTCAGACAACATGTCTGCTCTTATGGAGCTCACAGTCTAGTCCTGAGCACCTGCAATGAAAAAGAAATTAAAAGTGCATTGAGCCATGTGACTCAGATTGGTCCAGTGAAAATGAATTCTGGGATTTGTGTGTGTTACCTGGGGAGAGACTTTTCCTCTTTACTTGTACATATGTTTCAGCTGGAGTTGGGGCAGCCATCCTGCCACCCTAAGTAAAGGACCCATGTGACAGTGGAACCAACACTGAAAAAGTAGAGTGTAGAGATGGAGATAGAGAAAATGGGACATCGTTCAGTACCCTGGGTCGAACCACACCTGAAGCCAACAAGATCTGTTCAAACAAAGTTTGGTTGCTGAGTTCTCTTTGCTTAAAAAAAATAAAAAATAAAAATTGAAAAAGTGAGTTGAACATTATGAAGAGAAAGGCAAGATAGACTGGAGCAAATAAAGGGGAACCAAACCCAGCAATGGGTACCAGGAAGGGTTCTCTGGAGGAAAATGGAGCCCTACAGGATGGAAAAAGAGTCTGCTGGGTAAAGGGGTAGGGGAAGGAGTGCACATCCCAGACAAAGACAGCAGCTTGTGCAAGAACCCTGATGTGGGAAAAAACATGTTTGTTGGAAAAACTGGCTGGAAAGTAGAGAATGAGGGAGAGAGTATCATGAGAAGCAGCTGGAATGGAAGGGAGGGTCAATATCCCTTAGGGCCTAGATGCTAGGAGTAAGGAGCATCTAGGTTCTGCCCCAATCTAGGAGCCGGAAGGCATGATCAGATTGGATTTGCATTTAACAGACTCACCCAGGTTGCAGGCACGGTAATTGGCTCAGAAAAGGTCATTCTGTTAGGGGATTATGCAGAAGCCTGCAGTGAATCACTGTATATCAGAAATTGCAAGGGGGGCAGAGGGAGCAAAAGCCCTGTAAAAACAGTGCATTTAGAACAAAGCTGCCATCTCTCTTATACCTGATGGAGACACATGGCATTTTCCTGCCCTTTGGCTTTGAGAATCAATTTGTATGTTTGAACTGTGGATCCTCTTAAACTAGAGTTGAAAGGGCAAGCACAGGTACTTTTTGATCTAGACTTACGGAGAGCAGGAGGGATTGAACGGATTGATGCCGGCAAAGTTTCTACTTCCCAAGACATGGAGCAGAATAGCTGTTGCCCCTTTGATAGGGTCTACCACACAAAGTCCAAAGTGTGATGGCTCCCAGCTCAGGGTTTGCAACAGTCTTATCCAGATAAATCCAAGCTCACTAGCATCAAGGGAATCCTTTCCTTCAGTACCCAAATGAGAAGATTACATACTAGGTGACTACAGGAAATCCAGTCTTTTTTTTCCATATCCCCACCTCCAAGTGTTTCCAAGGATCCTTGAGGAACACTCATTTGTTCCACAGATCCATCCTGGTTGTTACTCTGTGCCTCAGCTGGCTGCCTGGCCCCAAACCTCTGATCCCTTATTCCAGTCATCTCCTGCCTCACCCAACCAGTCTCTCCAGCTGGACCTGTGTAGAGTTAAGCTCCACCTTCCTTAGTTGGGGAAGCACAGTTTAGGGATATCTGAGGATGTGCCAGTGCCACAAAGGAAATTGTGTTTAAATATCTCTGTCTCTATGGAGATAAATTGTGCATTCTGGTTTGCCTGATACCAGGGTCTGTGGGCCATGCCCCTTCCTCTTCTATATCTTAAGGGCCCACATGCCTCAGGGATCCACCTGCTGCCCTTCCTTCCACATCTGGGGAGAGCCTTTGATCAAGTTTCCCCTACGCAATATTCAGGCATCCAGCCCTCTCTGGGAACCAGCAAGCAGCAAAAAGGCTTCCCTTTGACCCTAGTCTCAAACATGCTTCTTAATCAACAGAATAGTCTCAACAATTACAGCCCCATGCAAAACGAGGAAAACCTTTTCCATTATTTTGTAGAGTGGTTAGCTATGCATTGTTTCAATTCTCTCCCTTCCAGAAGAGAATTTTACTTTTACCTTTGCAATCCCAGGATTTCTTACCTTAAAATTCATATTTCTCTGTGACTTTATAGTCAAAAGCCAGTGGATGTTATTAAAATCACCTTTCTAAGGAATGAAGAAACCACAGTGTGACTTATGATTTACCTAATGTCATATGCCAGGCAAATACTAAGTTTAATTTGAGATCTTATGCTCATAGCTGAGGTTCCACCCAGCCTTAACTTATGTATCCTCCATTTAAATATCTCTGTCTCTATGGAGATAAACAGTGTGGGAGGAAAACATGTAGAGGTCAAGAAGGGAGCACTGGGGGAGAGATTTGTTTCCTGTGTGCTTTCCTGCTTAGAGCTGGAGCACCTTGTTCCATTTATCCCTTCTTGGGGACAAGGAGGAACTACAGTCAGCTGTTTGCCCCCACCACCACCACCCCGCCCCATCCACCCCACAAAAGGAGGTAAGAGTGTCAGCCCAATTTGTTCAAGGAAAAGTGTGTTTTCATAGCAAGAATCTGTATACCCATTAGGGTGACTATTCCTCTGTAATCAGTTTTTGGAGTTCTAGTTAGAAGCTAACAATAATAATAATTACAACTCACATATGTGACAGGCTCTGCACTGAGCACTTGACATTCATTATCTTATTTAATCCCCCTAACACTCCTTCCTCTGAAGGAGGCACTATTTTTAACTTATTTTACAGCTGCAGAAGCTGCACAAGATTTACATTTAAGGTCATATACTGGTAAGTGGTGAAAACAGTGTTTGTACTCAGATCTGACTGGCGCTAGAGCCCCAAGTACTTGCCTGATAATATACCACATGTCCCTCAAACAGGTCTATGCCCTCTGAGAAGAACCAAGAGAGTAGACTGAGAAGAGGAAGTGTTTCCAGGGCCTCTCCCAGTGGGAGCTCCTGGAGAAGCAGACTGATTCACAGGGACAAAGTGGAATAAGTGGACACTAGTCCTCTACTGACAATTCAGATTGCTCCCTCAGGACTGGGTTGGGCCAAGGGACTTCCTAGGATCACCTAGCCCAGAAGAAGTAAAAGGTTAGGACAAGTAAGGACTTGTGAGCTTCTTCATCCTCAGGACTAACATCACAGGGATGTTTCCTTGCACAGTTTCAGAGAGAGATAATTAGGACAATGGCCCTGAAAATCTGAAAGATTTCCTGAGGTAGATAGCCTCTAAGACGGCCCTCAATGATTCCCATCCCCTGGTATTCATGCCTTTGAGTGTGGGCTGGACAGTCTGACATTGTTCTAACAAATAGAATATGACAGAAATGATGGAATGTCACTTCTGAAATTAGAGTTTAAAAATCTGTGGCTTCTTGTGTTGAGCTCACATTCTCTCACTCTCTCAGATTGCTTATCCTGGGGGAATCCAATTGCCATGTTATGTGGCAGTCCTGTGGAAAAGCCCATGTGGCAAAGGATTGAGGCCTGCCAACAACTACATGAGTGAGCTTAGAAACAGATTCTGCCTAAGCTGAGCCTTCAGATGATGCCACAATTTCAGCCAACAGCTGGACTGCAGTCTCGTGAGAGACCTTTAGCCAGAGGCACCCAGCTAAGACACACTGAAATTCCTGGTCTACAGAAACTGTGAGATAATAAATATTGTTTTTGTAAAGTGCTCAGTTTTGGGGTAATTTGTCACACAAGAATGGATAACTAATATCTTGCACATCCTTTATTACTACCCCACATTTACTACTTCATTGGCCATTCTGTATTGGGACAAAATCAGCTGTAAAACTGAACACAAAAAAGACTGTAAGATTGCTTTCTAGGGCAGCAGAAAGTATGGGTCCCTCTGAGAAGCTAATTCTCAGGAAGAAAGGTGCTAGGGCTGAGCTAACTAGGGCCTGAGAAGGGTCTGTAAGGTTACCCTCAGAAAGGCTGTAGTCCGCTGAGAGCGTACCTGGGGCTCTAGAGTGGAATGTGTTGAGGCCTTCAGAGGTCCAAGAATGCCTGCTTAGGGAAAACGTGGAAATCTCCATTTTTGTGGCCACACAGAAAAGCTGTGCCAAGAGTTGGTATTCAACGCCCATTCATTCTTTTAAAAACTTTTTAAAATTACAAAAGTAACACGTTGTAAAAATCATTCACACTAAAAAAAGGAATATAAAGTACAAAGTGAAATTCTCCCCTCCTTCCCCTATTCCCCAAAAATAACCACTGTTAATAGTGCTTCCAGAATTACCTACTTATGCAAATATGTGTGTGTATGCAATATTGTGCTTTTTAACCAAAATGGGAATGTTTTATACACATTGTTTTGTACATTTTTCCCTATGTAAATGTCATAGATATTGTTCAATAGAAACTCCTCATTTTTCCAATGGCTCTGTGGTACCCTGTTGCCAGGATGAGTGCTGACTTTTTTTTAGCTATGTTCCAACTGATAAACCTTTATGTTGTTTCTTCTTTTCTCCTTTTATAGATAGTGCAGTGGGGAACATCCTTATACATGTATCTGTATTCAACTGTGAGAGTATTTCAGAAAGAATGATTGCTAGAAGTGAAATTGCTAGGGCAAAGACTATTTGCAACTTTATTTTTGATCGATACTGCTGGAATGCCCCCAGAAAAGGTGGCAGTTACACTTCCACCAAAAGAGGATGAGAGTGCCTACTTTCTCCACTCTTACCAACACTAGCTTTTACCAACGTGTTTTTATTTATGATAAGCTGATAGGTAAAAAATGGTATCTTGTTTTAATGTGCATTTCTCTACCTATCCATCAGTTCCTTGTGCTCTTGGCAAAGAAGCTGTTTTTCTACTTTAAATACATGCTCCCTGGGCTCCTCTGGGCCCTGAGTTAGGCAGTTAGGCCTTTAGGTCTTCCACCCAACTCATCAGCCACCCTCTGCTCTATGCTTCCTGAATTTCTGCCCTGAATCCCTCTCTCTGTGTCCCTAGCACATCTCTGAGCTGCCCTGAGAGATGAGAAAAAGCTGCCCGGATATTACGTTCCTTGGGGGAAGAAGCTGACCTAAATCCCTGTCTGGACACACTTGCCTGGGGCTTGGTCAGCATTCTGAGCTCTGAGGAGGCTAAGTGCTTCTTCTAATTCCTTCCCTTCTTTGAGATGACTAGAGTATGGGCCTCTGTCACCAGATGGCTCTAGATGGGAATTCTAATTCCTTTCCCTCTACATTAGCTATGCTTCCTGGCCCTGGGCCATTCCCAGTTCTGCTAAGGATCAGAGTAAATGTGGCCTGTGCACCCTTGTTCAAGAGCCCTCTTCTCCTATTGTGAGATGACTCTCATCTTTGGGAGGGTGTATGTGGTATAGCAAGAAGGAAGGGAGAACCTATGGGGCAACCCATGTAGCCAGATCTTCATGACAGCCAGGCATGAGACAGCCAGATAACCTACCCACCTGGGAGGTGCCATATGTGGAAGTGCTTTGGGAAGGCTACACAGATGGTAGCCATTATCTGTGTCTGGGTCTACATGTGCGAGCTGAGCTGGCCCAGGATGCCCTAGGTCAGGAGAGATGGGATACTTGAATGTCTCAGTGATGGTTTGCTCCTTGTAAATGCATTGTATCTACAAGGAGCAAAATCCCAGACCAAAGCTAATTCAGGCCTGACTCTGGGCTCAGAGAGACATTATAGTAAGCAAGCCCCAAGTCTGGAAGCATGAGATGGGAGATGGGTTACCACAACAGGTAACCAATTACCAGACAATGCAGACTAGGACTTGGACTAGTAGAATTAGTGCATGAAGTGACCAGCCATAAGCGGAGCACTTTGAGTGCCAAAGTGTGGGCCTGAGTCTTCAGGTTGCAAGACCAAGTGGCTCTCTCTACCTTTGGGAAGAGGAGAAAGGCAAGGTCTAGGAGCTTTAGCCCTTGGCAAAGGATTGGAAGCCCCAAGAAGCTATGAAATATTCTCCATCACTGCCCCCTATTATTCTGTGCCCACTGTTCTGAGATGAATTGCACAAACAGCTGGAGACTTGCCTCCTGACATCTGGGGACCTATTGTCTATCCAACTGCTTCTGCATAAGATGGTCTGGCTGGCTACCTCACATATCTGCTCCTGTGGGCAGGAGGCTCCATACCACCATGATTCTCAGAAGTATTACTGAGTGATGATAGGGTGAAATAAGAGGCTTATTGGTTTCATTTCATCCTTGGTGCAGTGATATAATGCTGTAGTGTCAGGAGCTCAGGGATCATACAGACTCAGGTTCAAATTCTGAGTGTCCCAAGCTGTATGTTCTTAACCAAATCACTTACATTTCTGAGCCTTAGTTTTCTATTATGCCAAAGACATAGAACTCACTCCATAGGGTTGATGTGAAAATTTAAAGAGACATGCATGTAAAATGCTTAGCATGGTGCCTAGCACATGGAAAGCACCCCAGAAATGGTAGATTGTGTTAGTATTAATTATTCAGAGCAAAATACAGCTAAGAAGAATGAGCCAGAGCCCAAGGCTCCAGCAGTGGGGACCTTGTTGCATCCTATATCCAGAGAGACTTTTGAGAAACTAGCATACACAGGAAGGGCAATGAGAGGCCCATCTAGGCATAGCCAGGGGTTGTGTTTAGTGACCCAGCTAGGTCTGAAAGGTTTGGATATGCTTTCTGGAATAGGACACGGGTCAGGAGGAGAACGGCTAGGGAATAGGACCCAATCTAATGAGTAATGGGATAGAATCCATCTAATTAGCAAAATATGGTCCTGGAGAAGGGATGTAGACACAACCTGTGAGCCCTACTTCTCTGGGAATCTGGAAACTTGCTAACACCTCTCCCACAGTGTTATACCCCAGCAGGAGTGTTCATTATACCCAACTCTTCTCTAAAGCCATAGCTGATAAGATTGCGGTGGGCAGCCAACCCAAATTAGGCCAATTGGGTCCTCTGCCTGGGAAGTTAGCATTGGAATGTAGAGGTGCTTTTAAGTCTTTGCTAGCACTCAGACCATGAAGACATGTGAGTTCAGGAACTGTGGAATAACTGTCTTGCACCGGGTGCCTGGAAAAGTAGAGAGTTTGCAGAGGGATGCAAGATGAGAAATAGAGATAAGAGACCCTGCAGGAAAGGGAAAGAGAAAAGGAAACAGAAAGGGAGAGAAGCCGAGAAAGTTTTGTCTTACTTCTTGAAGGCTTTTCAGGCATTTTCTCGTTCTTGGCCCTCATGAGGCCCAGCCTGCATTCCTGCCTACAGACTCTGGGAGATACCTCACGTCCTTATGTAACCAGCTTATTAAATGAGCTGGACTCAATCAGGTGTAAGAAGAAACCAACTTAAAATTTTTCCCTCACTGTCCTTTCAAGCCTGCCGTTTGGAATAGTTCTTTTCCTAATTGAGACTGAAATTTAGCAGGTTCTGAAGACTTTCTGTTGTTGGTCATTAAAAATCCCAGGCCATTCTAACAATCTTGTAACTCTAGACCAGTTCAGTGTGGTAATCAGGAGTCTGGACTGGGTTTATCCATATAAAACCTGACCAAACCTAGAAGCTTGGTGTGGGGGAGGGCTCATGGTCAGCATTTCACTAGATCCTAGTAGTTCCATTTCCTCTCTGACTTGGCCCTTGGGGTTGAAACAGGGGAGAAGGAAAAATAAGAGCTAAAGGGCTGGTTTTGTGTAGCTGGTTTAGTCATAATCCGGAGCTTGGTCCCAAAGCCCACATGTGCAGTGCCTTTCTGTCTTTGCTGCTACTTCAGAATTTCCCTTCTGGCACCTCTGATTTAGCTTCCTTGATGGGTTAATGCTTCTCCTCCAGCTGATCATTTATGACTCTTTCCTTGGCTCCAAGGCTTCCTGCACAGCTCCCACCACTAATGTCATAGGAGGGCTCAGAGCTGCTCCAGGCAGCCCTCTGGCCCTTAAGAAACCCGTGTCCTTGTTCCTCCTTCCCTCCCTATCATTTGCTTCCAGTATAATTCCATTTCTCATGCTCTTCTGCCTCTGGCCCATAAACATGAGGTATGTCAGACAATAGTATTCATACTTGCTCATGCCAAGCTCTTGGAATGGTCCCTTGAAGTCCCTCTCACTTGCTTTAGGATAAGGAGGAATATCATACCTCCCTGTGGTAGTAATGTGGGGGGGAAACTCATATTCCCCCATCCCCTGCCCCAGTTTCTTTGCCCTCCACATCTTACAAAGGTTGCAGGTGGGCAATCAAGTAACGCTGTAGAACCTATTTGGGACCAATAGGTTGTGTGGGTAGTTTTGCACCTTGTTCTAAGATGTAGGATACTTGGTAGCTATTATTTTATCTTTAGCCTTTGGAGTCTCAGGGTAAAACCAAGGCAGAAAGAGTCCCTTTTTAACAACCTAATACACTTAAATAATCCTCTTTTCTGTTTGTCAGTGACTTGTGTTTCTCTTATTATAACCATAGAGCCTTGAGCAAGACTGTATGAGGCAGATGGGGTGGTCTTGGGAGGTCAGGGAGGACCTCTTCAGCTCCCAAGAGTTTTTGTGGATTATGAGCATTGTAGACTCCCATTACCATTGTTTTCAGAAATTTGAAGATTTGTCTTTCAGTCTTGCTCAAATCGGCAAGATTTGGGAGAGAGGGTCCTGTTCTGTGTCACCTGCTTGGAGTTTCAGTCAGTCTTCCTGCCGTGTTCCCCACACAAGACCAGTAGGTAGTGCCCTCCAATAATCAAGGTACTGATCCAAACTGGGATGTAAGGGCTTGACTGGGGCAGGTAAAGCCTGGATGTCATTTCCTTCTGGGTCTACGGATGCACCCACCCTGGATGCCTTAGTAAAAGTATGATTCCTATGACTGTAGGCCTTAAGAGGTCACTGAATAGGATGGGGAGAGAAGAAGTATTGATCTGCGTTGCCCAGATCCCAGGATGCTGATTGGCCATGTTCACTGGTGGGTGGAGTGACTCCCTGAGCATCAAAACTTGGTGCACCTGAGCATAGCTTTCCCTTCTCCCAGTCTCTCAAACCCCAGGCTGTGATTTGAACAAGACTCAGATGTGTGTGTTGGGGTGGGGGCTGAGAGAAACCGCTGGTGTAATGGGTTCTTTCATCTTGATCCCAATTAGTTTAAAAAGAAGATTGTTTCACATTGTCCAGCACACTTGCCAGAGCTCTGTGCTTTGGGATTTGGACCCAAAACCAGTAATCAGTAACGTTGTACCTTATTTTTTATATCTCACATGCTGCTATCTAGGTATGTGGGGAAAGGTGGCTATGATCTGGGGCAAGATTGAGATATTCCCATTAAATAGCATTCCAAAAATTCCCCCAAAACTGAGAAAAGAAAGAGAGGAGAGAACTCCTACTTCATGCCTGACATCCAGAACCTTCTGAATTAACTCCTGCGAGGTCATTTTTACCAGTGGTCTGACTGTGAGCCTCATTTTCTGTCCTCTATAAAGTGAGAATAGTAATCCCTCCTTCACAGGGCTGCTATGAAGATTATATAAGAAAATGTAAGTCCAGTTATAGGTGCATAATAGGCTACAATAAACATCAGTCTCTCCCTAGAGACAACTTTATTAGACCTCTCATACGGCAGTATTGCTTGGTCATTAAAAAGAGGGATTTCTGGGTCCAAGAGTATAAACGCATTTTATATTTTGTTATATACACTTCCAAATTACTCTTCAAAAATATTGAATCAATTTATACTTCAGTAGATAAGTACATGAGAGTACATATTTCTCCATTCTTTTGTTAACATGGAAATCAGCATTATTTTCATCTTTGCCAATCTAATGGGCAACACATGATGGTTTATCCTTGGTTTAACACACACCTCTGGTTATTACTGAGGTTGGGCATCTTATCTTGTTCACTGGCCATTTGTGAGTCTTCTAATGTATTTGTGTACTTTGCCAAGGTTTCTATCACAGTATTTGTATCTTAATTTGAAAGAGTTTTTGGTATAGCATAAATATTAATCCCATACTTGCCATATATGTTGCAAATATTTTTCTCTTGTTTGACATTTGCTTTTCAATCCTGGTCATGATTTATTTATTTATTTGGGGGACAGAAAATTTGGGGTTTTCTTTAGTCATGTCCCTTAGTCTTTTCTTTTATGGTTTTGGGGTTTTCTGTCATGCCTAGAAATACTTTCCTGACCCAAAGATTTGTTTTACAGGAAAACAGTTGTGGCAGCCAGTGTGGAAGTTGGGATTGGAATGAGGGAGATGGAAGCATAAAGTACCTAGTGGTGTGCCTACTGCAGTAATTGAGGGGAGAGGAGATGGGAGCCTACACTAAGTTGGGTTTAGCATGGAGGGTTGGATTAGTCTTGGTTAGGGGAAGGGAGAAGTCCTTGTTTCAACCTGAGCAATTGAGTAGATGGTGCCATTTGGCAAAATGGGAAGTTCAGGAGGAGAAACAGACCTAGAAGGAGGGTTTTTCAGGTGTTGACTATACTGCATGCAAGGTGCTTCAGGACATTCAGTGGTGATGTCATTTCACAGCTGGATATAAAGATGTGGAACTCCAGAGAGCCATCTTGGCCTGAGGAACGGTAGTAACTTCAGAGGATATCTTTGAAAATCAAAGATAGGGAGAGTGATTTAAATTATTTTGGTGGGTGTCCCTGGTACTGAATTTCTTCCTGGTTTTACTTAAGGAGGCTCTGACATAGGAGGCCTCAGGAAGACATTCTAAAACAATAATGCACGGTATAGATACATCCAAATAGCACTGATGACTTTTATTGCAGATCTGTGTCATTACAAGGATAATCTGGGAATATATTAAAAAAAAAAAACCCTCCCTTTTATATACACAAAACATGCTACATGGTACACTTTGTGAGAAATGCTGAGGTAATAAGCACACACCCAGACATGGACAGTACCAAATTATCCACCATCTCGCACACCCCCTGACCAACGTTCCCACTGGGAAGGGTCTCACCTTCTTGACTCATCCCCTTCTCTAACAACAATCCCTGTTGTGTGGAGTCTGACACTTAGAAAGCCACATACTGCAGTGTACCAACCAAGGGAATTAGTGGCCTCTGATGGTTCAGCAACTCATGGAAGTGGCCAGTTCTCATTTTTGGTGGTTCCTGTTTTCCAGAGAAGTGTAGTTTGGGGATGAGATGCTGACTCTCAAGTCAGCCTGAGAGCATGGGACCTTTAATATGTAGCCATTTGGGGCCCTGACAATCAGATGATAGTTGAATATCTCCTGGGCAATGTAGGTTATTATTTCTGTGAAGGTTACAATGACATGTAGGCTAAAGTGTGAATGGAAAATAAAAAACTATGAATACATTATATATATGGCTGGTGGTTAGCTTTTAGGCCTGGCCTTCCCTTTCCTGACCAGAAACCTGGATCCCAGGCTGTTTCCCACTCAGAGGCTGAGGGATCTTGTCCGGAAAGAAAGGACGATACAACAGAAGAGGTAAGGAATAGTTAGGTGAGGAGTAGAGGGGGACAGAAAAGGGGCCTTGACCTATAGTGAGCAGCCAGGGACTGATGTACAGAAGGCACTTAATGAATGGTTGTTGAATGAAGTAGATGGATGGATGGATAGGTGGATTGTGAAAAAGTCTGAGGATGAGGAAAAGTAAAAAAAAAGGGGGAATTTTGAAACTTGATTAGGTAGCTAAAGGGGTTCTTAAAAGAGAATAGCATTGTAGATACTCCTAGAAGAATCCAGACATACAGACACCAGGGATTATTCTTTGAGTTGGTGTTACACAGTCTGTAGTACACTTTTTGACTCAAGTAATACAACACGAATAAAAGGCTTTTCTCCTAAAAAGCAAAGTGTTGGGAACAGCTTTGACATCTGAGAATTGAATATATATGTATTTGGGTATAAGTGGCAAATCTATATATGTATCTAGATTTATTACATGTGGAATATATCTAAATGCATATATATTTAGGTGTCTACTTATGTTCATAAGTGCACAAGGTAGGCTCATACTAATGTATGTTTTGAAAGTATTTTACAGTTATGTTTTTATTGTAGGGATTTAATTTATTTAAAGAAAGGGCTGTCTGCAGTTCTGTTCTGTCCTGGAAACACAAGGGGCTGTCTGGTGTGAAGAAAAGTAGTAGGGACGGAGAATACTGTATCAGTTCAGTTCCATTATCTGCCACAGTGACTTTGGAAAGCAGAATCCAGCATCCCAGTCCTCCCAGCCACAAGATAGATTGGCAAGAAGTTGCTGTTTGTGCTAGGGCCAGTATGGCTGGGGTGGGCTCTTGGCAATGGCCACAAGATGTCAGCAGGAGGAGCTGGCTTAGTGGAAGGTGTTGGGGTTGGGCCGGATCATCATCACCACTTTCTTGAGTGAGTAGGAGCCTCCTCGGAACTCAGCCCAGTAGACTCCATCCTGGTAGCGGCTCCGGTAATGGCCCCCACGGTACCAGACTCCATTGAGGTTGGAGTGGGCACAGGCATTATACCACCAGCCTCCCTTCTGGTAATGGGCACAGTTTCCTGCAGGAGAGAAGGAAGTGAGAAGCTCTCTGGAGGAGATGATTTATCCATGTCCACAGTCTGCTTGGGGACTATAGCAGGACCTCTCTGGGAAGCATTTGGAGTAAGTATGTTTGAAATGTGGATCAATCCTGGGGAGTGATTAAAAGCCAGGCTTTAGATCTATTTAGATCTGTTTCTGAGCCTCAACTTTGTAACTAACTAGCTATGTGATCTTGAGCAAGTCACTTAACCTCTCCAAGCCACTGTATTTTCATCTGTAAAATGAGGGAAAAAATAATACCTATTGCAGAGGACTGCCGTGAGAATTAAATGAGGGCACATATTTAGGCACTTAGCCAAGGCCTGGTGAATAGGAAGCATCTGGGGAGGACTCCACACCACAGGTTTAATCGAATGGAAACAACCTGAGGTGGGTGGGGGAGAGGGAAAAAAGTTTTTCTTGGGAAATTTTAAGAGTTGAAGTTGTTGGATCAAGAGTGTTTCTTTGTAGAATGACAAGGAAAGCATTTGATGAAATGCTCCTCTATTCTTCCCCCTGTATGCCATCCATACAATTTTTTTAAATTTCACAAAAGAGATTTTCATATAACTCTTGGCATTATCATATCATGCTGAATTCTGCTGCCAAGGACAAGCAGTTCGGAACAACAGTAAAAAGTGTGGCCAAGGTATAAGCAGGCAAGCAGGGCATTGTATTTCACAGGAAGAAAGAGGAAGATATGCCACTGTCTGTTTGGACTGCTTTTAGTTAAGGGTAGGGGCTCCCAGTTTCCTGACCCATGGGAAGGGCTGCCTTAAGCTTGAGGGTTGGGATCCACCTGCTCCTGCTCCACCTGAGGCCTTGGGATAAGGTGAAAAGGGAGCAGGCAGGCTGAGGCAGAAAACTAAAGGGGAGACTCAGCACCAGGTCTCCCAGAACCCCAGGCATCTGGGCCATGACTTGAGGCCACCAGGACCAGCAGCAGCAATGGAGTTGGAGAGCAGGGAGAGCCATTGAGCATACCACAGTCAGCCTCCCATTTGCCAGTGGAGGTCCCTCCCAGACTTGCCTGGCACTGTGAAATAGCCTCTGCCCACACACCTCCAGGAACAAGGAACTCACTTCCTCACCATTAATTGGTGTTACTGTTGGACACATCTCATGGCCTTGGATCTCAGGACAGTCTTCTCCCTGCTCCCCATGATAGCCCTCAAGAAATGCTATAACAGCCACAGCCCCCCATGTCCCCAGAATTTGACCAGCTTTGAGGGGTCATTTTCCTGCACTGCTCTTCTTGAAACCTTGTTATCCCTAGCCTAAGAAGATGCCCTGCTTCAGAGGAAGGACCTGTTCCTCATTAGGGATCCCTTCATACAGGGCCAGTTCAGTGCCTAGGTAGTAGGTGGGGGTATCTGCATGGGGTAGCACAGGTGGGTCATGTCCCATGTGTCCCCCAATGTTGTGAGAACTATTGCTAGAGTGTGGCTGTCCTGGGGAACTAGAGTGACCCCCACACACACGTGTAATAAGCAAGTGTTGCCCAAAATGTAGATCATTTCTGAGACAGTCCCCACAGCTTTCCACTCATAGGAGGAGTTGCCTTCAGATCAGAACTAAGTGGGAAGCTGAGTCAGGAGGGGCTGGGCTCGCCCATAAGAACAGACTCAGCCCTGGCGCAGAGGTGAAGTCAGCAATCTGATAGTGCCAGCCTCTGGGAGGAGCTCAGGCCTGACCGACTTCACAAACCCATAGGACCCAGAGACCTTTATATCAAGAAATTGAGTGTGGGGCCTTGGGAAGCATTAACTGTGTGGGGGTGGGGGGTGGGGGTTGATGTCTGGACTCAGGGCCAGACTGTATTTATGCTTCTTATAATTTTCTGTTTTCTCCCTTGTTTTTTAATTTAATAAAGCCTTCTTAATAAAGATCTGGCTTTGAGGCAAGATCTTGGACACATCATTTCATCTCTTCAACCCAGTTTCCTCTTAATAATTTCCTTACAGCATTGTGTTAGCATTACGTGCTAATAAGAATAACCATAAAGAGAGCCCACTTGTACTGAACCCTTAATATCTGCCAAGTTCTTCAGGGTACATTCTCTCAAACCTTCTTACCACCCTGTAAGGTAGGTATTGTCCTTATTTCCAGATGAGTAAACTAAGGCCTGGAGAGATTAAACAGCATGCACAAGGACACATGGCTGGTAGGAAATGGGGCCAGTATTGGAACCTAAGCTGTATAACCTAAAGCCAATGGAGATGTGTAGCCCTGACACCAGGCATCTCACAGATAGAGGGTGATGTGACTGCACAACCCAGGACAATGTCTGGCTTGATCCAAAGTGACCCTTCTTCCCCTTCCCTCTTTTGTAAATGCCTTCATGGAGACAATCTATGGTGGTAGCAGTGGAAGAGGAAGGGACATCCAGGGGTTGGGAACAGGGTTGGAGGGCTTAGTCTAGATGCCCACCACCCTGGAATCTTCCTGTTCCCAAGCTCTGGTGTCAAGAGGTCTGGCTCTGGTTGACCAATTTTCCATACCTCATACCTGGATTTTACACCACTGGTCCTACCTGTGTAGACATCATGGTCTCTGTCCAGGGTGGTGAACTGCTTGCCATTGTGCCAGGTGAAGGAGTCACCAGCATTTCCATTGTAGCGCCCCAGCCGCAGCTTATAATACTCGCTCTCTGGCTCCAGGCGGAAGCTGGCATATTCTGCAAAGACTTTGCGGCCAGACCAGTCCTCCATGGTCACCAGCAGTTTGTAGTTGCCTTGGTTTGTCAGCCAGTAAATGTTCTCCAGGCCCAGCCAGTACTCACCATCAATGTTCCCAAACCCTTGCTGGGGAAAACCCAGGAAAGCATTAGTATGGAACCTGCAGTGTCCACAGTTAGCAGGGCCCAGGTGTCAGTGCGCAGCCCTGGGCAGAGGGGCTAGGGCAGTGGTTCTTAACAAGAGGTCCATGAGCTTGAATTGAAATTCAAGAAACAATTATTCTTGTGGGGATGTGTTGGTGCAGGTATGATATATTTATTAAATGTATCAGTATAGTGTGGACTTAGTAAGGGGTCTGTGGTTTTCACCTAACTGGCAAAGGGGTCCATGGAACAAAAAAGATTAAGAACCCCTGGGCTAAGGAAACAAGCAGAGCATAAAGCTTTTCAGGCAGACCTGGATTCAAATCTGTTCCTCCACTTAATAGTTATATCACCCGATGAATCATTTCACCTTTCTGAGCCTCAATCATGCATTCATTAAAAAATATTTATAATGCCTACTCTGTGTGACATGTCATGCAAATCCCAGATTCCTCACTGTAACATAGGGATGCTATATTACCTTCCCCGTTGTGTTGCTGTAGGAACACGTGAGAATGTGAAAAGGGAAGAAGAAAGGATCAAGAACTGAGCCTTTAGGATCCTCTGAATTAGGAGGTAGAGGAGAAAGAGAAGAAAGTAAAAGACACAGGCTGGCCAGGAGGTGGGTTAAAGGGCAGCTGGGATAGAAGGAGACCCAAAGAGGGGCATGAAAGAACTATGTGCTGAAGATGTCACAGCTAAAGGCATTTGTGGGCTTTAGCTCAGACACCTGAGCTCTAGTCACTGTTAGGCCACTTCCTATCTGTGCTATTCTGAGCAAGTTACTTCAATTTTTCATCTGTCAATTGGATTAACAATAGTATTTCCCTCATAGGGTTGATGAGAAATTAAATGAAATAATGAACAAAAAGCATGTATCAGAGTGCCTGACACATGGCAGGTGCTCAGTAAATCAAGCTGCTCTCGCTGTTCCTAATGCCACCTCTTTTAGAGGAGAGAGCAATGTTCAGCTAAGCCCCAGCAGCATTTCCCACAAGGATGAGCAATTCAATTCCCTGGGAACGGGGGAGGCTATAGGATGAGCACTGGAATTAGGACTCAAGTATTACTGCAGTTTCCTGCACAGGCCCTTTGGGGAACTGTCCTAGGACCTGGAGCCTTAGAACTTACCCTTCTGGGCCTTGGGAACATGTCTTCTCCCATAGAAACTCCACTTGGGAGTAAGGTGCTCCCCACACCAAGCCTGGAGTGAGGGGATACCCCACACCAGCATTTCTAAGTTCCTATCCCATCCAGTGGGGCTTTTGTGGTCTCTGCTCCTAACTCTTGTCCTCCTGAAGTAGTTACTAGTTGGCAGGCAGGGAAGGAGCTGGTCCTCACCATCCTTGGTGGGTTTGCAAAAATGGCCCTTTCAGTGTCCTTCTCTCTTCATGTATTTACCATTTGGGGCCACACAGTACACACCTTCCCTCCATGTGGAATTTTCTCTGGTCATCAGTTCTCTCAGGGTGGGCTGGTTATCTAGGGGGCAGCACAGACAGACCCTGCTGGTTCTCACCTTGTATGTCTCCCAGTTCCTGAAAAAATTGACCGAGCCATCCAGGCGCCTTTGGATGACAGTCCAGCCTCCGGGATCTTGTCTCTGATCACACCACACCTGCATGAGGCGGTTGGTGTTCTCTGGCTTCACAAGGTAGATGGAGCTGGTGTCATGGCCATCCTCCAAGGCCTGCAGGCAGTCTCTCCATGGGCCTGGGGACACAGATGTGCACATGTTACAGGACTCCCTGTTACCATCTGGGCCCCCTGAGTCACTTTCTCCCCCACTTCTAACCCCTGTATGCACCCCAAACAGGTACAACCTCCAGCAGGGCTCTGGCTGGGAGCCACAGGTCTATAGTTGGAGAGGACCAATTTTTGTTTTGCAAGTTTGAAGAATATTGTGATATAAAGACAAGACACTTGTAATAGGGATTGGGATGCCTGTACTCCAAACCCACTTTTACCCCTGACTTCCTCACTGTGTGACTTTGGGCCAACTTCCTTTCTTTTCCTAGCCCTGCGTTCCCCTTGATTGTAGCATAAAGATTGTATTTGCCTCATTCAAGGGTTGTAAGAATAACTGACATCCTTTTTGTGAATTGTTGGTTCTATCAGCAAAAAGATATGTGTGGAGGACAACCAGCAAGATGGCGGCAGAGTAAGGAGCTCCTAGAGTCAGGTCGTGCTACAGGGCAGTTAGTAATCACCCAGAGCTATCTAAAGCACCTGTTTGGGGGCTCCAGGAGACCAGAAGAGCATCCTGCAACATCCTTGAAATAATGAAAGGAGACTACCCATCTTCAGAGAAGATTCCTAAATAGAGCACTCCATGCCCTAGAGGCCGATGCCCGTCCTCCACTGGTGGCACAAGCCACCTCAGGAGCTATTCCGTAGCTGGAAATGGAAACTCCACTCTCCAAAAAACGGGGGAGGAAGAGATGTTTGGGCAACAACTTCAGCTACTGATTAGTAAATTTGGTGAAATAGAGTATACTCCTAAGAACAGCTAAAGTTTGAACCTGTCCAAGTCAGAAAGAGGCCGGTAGCTGCCATTTTAACTCCACCCCTGGCAAAAAAGGAAGAGGGGCAGACTGAAAATCACAGTGCTGGTAGGGATGGGCTTCTTTCCATCCAGATCAGATTGCAGCTCTAGCAGAGGCCCCAGCTCCACTTCTGGCAGGGAGGAAGCTGGGGGGATCTGCACCATCCTCTCTGGGAAAATACAGGCCATGCCGCCACCCATCATCCTACTTTGGCAGGGCAAGCTGCCTCAGGGGCTATTCTATGGCTGGAATCAGAAGCTCCATTTCCCAAAAACGGGAGGAAGAGACAGTTGGCCACTGATTTCAGCTACTGATTAGTAAATTCAGCTGGCTAAAGTATAACCCTAAGAACAGCTAAAGTTTGGACCTGTCCAAGTCAGAAAGAGGCCAGTAGACACCATTTTGACTCTGCCCCCAGCATGAGGGGAAGCCAGGCTGACTGAAAATCACAGTGATGGTAGTAGAGACTGGTTTCTTTCACCCAGATCGGCCTGCAGCCCTAGGCTTCAGCCCCACCTCTAACAGGAAGGAAGCTGGCTGGCCCTGCACCAGCCTCTCTGGGTAACTGCAGGTACATTGGGCTGGCACAGACTGAATAGTCGGAAGTCTACTGGGGCAACTGTGGTCATTTTGGACACGCAGGGCATAGATAGCTGCCCACACCTGCAGCTCCATCCCTGCCCCAGGCAGGGGAGAGAGGGGCATGAAGCTTCAAATCAGTCTCTCTGGGCAACTACAGTCTAGGCCTGCACAACTTGGATTATTACCCATGGCTGTGGCTCTGTCCCTACCACTGGCAAAGGAGAAAGTTGGTAGAAGCTTCATCAGTCCCTGGGGCAATGAGGGCAGATTGAGCCTCCACAGCTTACAGAATTAACTACATCCTTGGCTCCTACTACATAACCAGCAAGGGAGAAAGCAAGAAAGCCCTAAACTAAAGAGAGAAACTGTACCCAGAATAAATAGTAAGCCAGATGCCAAGACACCAACAAAAAATTATAATCCACACCAAGAAACAGGAAGATATGGCCATGTTAAAGGAACAAGATAAGCCTCCAGATGACATAAAGGAGTTGAGACAACTAATCAAAGATGTTCAAACAAATCTCCTTAATAAATTCAATGAGATGGCTAAAGATATTAAGGATATTAAGAAGCCATTGGATGAGTACAAAGAAGAATTTGGAAGCATACATAGAAAAATAACACATCTTACAGGAATGAAAGGCCCAATAAATGAAATAAAAAATACATTGGAATCATATAATAGCAGATTTGAGGAGGCAGAAGAAAGGATTGATGAGCTTGAAGAAATGGTCTCTGAAAGAGAACATACAAAAGAACAGATGAAGAAAAGAATGGAAAAAATTGAACAGGGTCCCAGGGAACTAAACGACAGCAAGAAACATGCAAATATATGTATCATGAGTGTCCTAGAAGGAGATGAGAAGGGAAAAGGGGCAGAAGTAATATGTGAAGAAGTAATGGTAGAAAATTTCCCAACACTTTTGAAGGACATAGATATCCATGTCCAAGAAACACGATGTATTCCCTTCTGAATAAATCCGAATAGACCAACTCCAAGACACATGCTAATCAAAATGTCAAATGCCAAAGAAAAAGAAAATTTTTAGAGCAGCAAGAGAAAAGCAATGCATAACACATAAGGGATACCCAATAAGATTAAGTGCCAATTTCTCATCAGAAACCATGGAAGCAAAAAGGCAGTGGTATGATATATTTAAGATACTGCAAGAGAAAAACTTCCAGCCAAGAATCTTATATCTGGCAAGATTGTCTTTAAAAAATGAGGGCGAGTTTAGAATATTCACAGATAAACAGAAACTGAGTTTGTAATCAAGAGACTGGCTTTGCAGGAAATACTAAAGGCTGTGCTACAGCCTGAAAAGAAAATACAGGAGAGAGAGGCCTGGAAGAGAGTCCAGAAATGAAGGTTATATCAATAAAAGTAACTAAAGGTGTCAAAAGAGTGGTGAAAATAAAATATGACAGATAAAACCCAAATATTCAGGAATAAACTTAACCAATAATGTAAAGCACTTGTATTCAGAAAACTACAACTCATTGTTAAAAGAAACCAAAAAAGACCAAATAATTGGAAGAACGTTCCATGCGTATGGGTTGGAAGACTAAATATCATTAAGATGTCAATTCTGTTCAAATTGATAAACAGATTCAATGCAATCCCGATAAAAATTCCACCAGCATTTTTCAAATAAATGGAAAACATGATTATCAAATTTATTTGGAAGGGTAAGGGGTCCTGAATAGCCAGAAACATCTTAAAAAGGAAAAGCAAAGTTGGAGGACTTTCATTTCCCGACTTTAAGTCATATTACCTAGCTACAGTGGTAAAAGCAGCATGGTACTGACATAAAAACAGACACAAAGACTAATGGAACCGAATTGATGGTTCAGAAACAGATCCTCACATCTATGGTCAAGTGATTTTTGACTAGCCTGCCAAACCCAGCCAGCTCGGGCAGAACAGTCTATTTAACAAATGGTGCTGAGAGAACTGGATATCCATAGCCAAAAGAAGGAAAGAGGACCCCTATTTCACTCCTTATACAAAAATTAACTCAAAAATGGATCAAAAACCTAAATATAAAAAGCAAGAACCATAAAGCTGCTAGGAGAAAATGTAGGAAAATATCTTCAAGACTTGGTGGTAGGTGGTAGAGTCTTAAAGGAGTTAAGAGGAGGACTAAGGTGGACTACTGATGTTAATGTATGGAGAAGTCTTAATTAACTTTCCTGTAAAAGTGTGGAAATGTACAGTTGATGGTAACACATTATAGAGAGTAACAGCTGGTTTATAAATGGTAATGTGGCTGAAAATGGTAGTCTAGGGATGTAAATACCAATTGACAGAATGCTAGAGAATAATCTAGGCACTGAATAGCACAGTAAACCCAGAGGTGGTTGATGGTACAGATGCAAGAGTGTCCTTTGTGAGCTAGAGCAGATGTACATCACTATTGCAGGGAGGTGGGAATGTGGAGAAGCATGGGAAAAATACAACTGGAGTGACCTATGGGCTGTGGTTAACAGTAATAATGTAATATTCATGCATCTATGCCAAAGATGTACTGTGTTAATAATGGGGGAGTATGGAAAAAGTGTGCCAAATGTACGCTATGGATCTGGTAATAATCTGATGATATTATCTCATAATCTGTAACAAATGTTCCACCATGGTGTGTGGTGTGTTGATAGAGGGGTGTTGTTTGGGAATTCTGTACATGTGCATGATTTGTAAGTTTACAACTTCTGTCATAAAAATATATTTAATAGATAATAATAGGATGGGTTGGGGGAAAAATACACCAAATGTAAGATGTGGACTATAGTTAGTAGTAAGATTTTGACAATATTCTTTCATAATTTGTAACCAAAGACTCACAACAATGCAATGTGTTGGTGGTGGGTTGATGTATGGGAGCCCTGTATGATGTTATGCATGTTTGCTTTGTAAGTTCACAACTTTTACTATATACTTACTATTTATGTATATTCATGTATAAATGATATAAAAATAATAGGGTGGGTTGGGGGAAAATACTTTGGTTAGTAGTTATATTTTGAGGATGCTCTTGAATCATTATTGGTTAAAAATGATTCACAACAATGCAAGGTACTGGTGGTAGCGTGAGGTATGAGAGCCCTGTATGACATTATGTATGTTTGTTTTGTAAGTTTACAACTATTACAATACACTTATTGTTTATGTATGTTTATGTATGAGTGATATACTTCAATAAATTTTTAAAAAAGAAAAATAAAGATATGTGTGCCTACAAAAATGCAACAGTATTAATCATTATCGTTCGTGTAGATTGAGTGCAGGCACTGACTGGTTCTGCTCAGGTCAGTGAGACACCGGCATTTACTGTGCTCTTCCTGAATACTGCAGGCTGTGTTTGGTGGCACATCTCAATTTTGACTCCACATTTTTCTTCCCAGTGGGAGCACTTGGTGACATTGCAGCAGTTTTTAGTAAATGAACTTTCACACAGTCACAGGAACCAGCCAGGTACTCCCCAGAATTTGGCCTTGTAGCCAGAGATTTCAGGATATTTCTGGGATTCTGACACTGATATCCAAACATTTTTTAGGGGATCAGTTCCCTTTCAGCTCAATCTATGTTTTCCAAAGGAAGCTTGCTGAGGGGCAGATGCTCAGAGCTCACACATACTGAGGCTGCTGTTCTATAGGCAAGTCCACAAACTTAAGGATGATGCATAGGACACGTCCCAACCCATGGCTCTCTTCTGAAACTGAGACCAGAGGGGTTCTGTGCTTTTTCTATGACTTCACTGAGCTTGGGCATTGAGTCTGGATATCTCCTCACAGTTCTTTTACCCTCTCCCCAATGGTTTCACATTCTGTGTATTCAGATGCCAGTCACATCAGCAAGAAAGTACAAACTTGAGTCACCAAAGGCCAAACAAGCTGGGTTCGCCCTCAAACTTTAAAAACTCTAAAGCACTTGATCTGAGGAACCTTCAGAAAGTCTTCAAGACTTAGCCATTCAACTACATTAAAATAGATAAAATGTTTCACTTTGCTTCAACTTCTCTTCAAAATCTTCCTCAAACTGAGAAGGGTTAAAATCAAAGGTGCTAAGAAAAGCCTGCCCTGTTCTTTCTACTAATTTGTATGTTTTTTCAACTATTATTCATTGAGTGCCAGCCCCTGGCAGGCACTGTGCTGAGCAGTAGAAGCCCAGGGTGTGTTGGGGCTGCTCTGATGCCATGCAAGGGAGCAGCCGAACTCACCAGCCTTCTCTCAACTCGAATTCCCTGTGGAATCCTGTCCTTTCCCTTTCTGTATGGAGGTGGAGTGAGGATCGGGGTTGGGGCATTCATTGGTGGCAGGTGTTCTTAGTTTTCCTGTTTAACTCAAACTTCTCAAATTCCTTCCTCGCTGGTGTTTGGGCTCTACTAGTATACATGTGATGATTGACCAGGAAAGATTTGAGGTTTTGGTCTTTATTAGACATCTCAGGTGGACTTTTCCTGGGACCTGCAGCTGTGTTTGGGCTTCCCCAGCTAGAACCTGACGGGAGGGCGGAGCTGTTTTGCTCTTCCCTTTCTCCCCAGTGCCCAATATGACACCAAGAAGAAAGGTTAGTTTAGGTGCCTACTACTGACAGATAACCCAGGAAGCTCCTCTTTTCATCCTCCAGAGAGAGGCTTCTCATCCATTTACCTGTTTTCCAGGCCACTTCCCCAGCCTTCAGGCCCTAAAGATGGGGCACAATCCCTGCTCTGGGTAGCAGATGTGGCACCAGCAGATGCTTCCTTCATTGCCTTGGGCTACTTCCTGTCCTCAGCCCTGCTCAGCCAACTGCCCTGGGCAAGGGGAGGACAGACCTCCAGAAAGAGAATTCTTGAAGGTGAAAAAAGTTTCAGTTGTGTTCAGCCCACAGCCCCAGGGACCAAGACAGAGTGCACCAGTAGGCGTGAGAAGCCTCCCAGCTCTTTACCAAGTCAAAAACACAGAAGACATTTGATGAGAACAGTGGTGATGGATGATTCATCAGAAGCCTGCAAAATAATGTCCACTGGAAACAAGCAGCCAGACCTCTTACTGCAGAGTTGCCACAGGGCTCTTTGTGGAATTTGAAGAAGGTGCCATGTAGGGAGAGGCTTTGGAAGCCATTGGCAGAGTGGCAGGTCTGTCTCTTGGTTCCCAGCCTGAGCTACATTTGTGAATGAAGTTGATGGTTTCAACTTTACCTTTGACATTTCTACAAAGAGCTCTTCGTAAAAGCCAAGCATCTTAAAACATTTTGGGGTCACTGGTCCTTTTGAGAATTTGGCCCCTCAATTCAGAAAAATGCAGTCTCACAAAATTTTGCATATACCTTAAGAAGATAAATGGTCCTTCAAATCCCAGGCTATGAACCACTGGCTCTAAGAGAGTCCTAAGTAGAATAATAGTATAATAGTATAATACTACTACTAAAATAATAATAGCCAATGTGTACTGAGCACTTTTGTGTCAAGCCTTTCCAAGCCTATTCTGTGTATTAGCACTCCTGATCCTCCTGAGACTTCTGCAAGGTAAGTATGTAGTAGTATTCCCATTTTATAGATTAAGAAATTAGAGCATGGAGAGATTAGAGGCAGATAAAGTAAATGAATCCAGGTGGCCTGGGTAATCTCTAAAGAGGCTAAAGCCACCTTCTTTTTCCCCAACCAGAGTGAACTCAAGGGTAGGGGCCAAGCTGACTTATCTCTCCGTCCCTAGGACTATTATTAATCTTTGCCAATCAGCCAGGTTAAAAAAATTAATATTTACAATTCTTCTATGTCAAGGTTTTATTCCTTTTTAAATTTTTATTGCTGATTTTTTTTCTTCTTCTATGTTTACCATTTGGTGTCCTTTGCCCAGTTTTCTATTTTTGTGCCTTTTTTATTTTTTTATTTTTTTTATTTTAAGGAAAATCTAGCAGTTCTTTCCTTTAAGGCTTTTGGGTATGACATGTTTTCTAGAATCTAGACTAGGTATGAAATACTGTAGAAGTATTTAGTATTTTCTGCTGTCACAGAAAAAGCTTCCATTATGTCCCCTGTGCCCTACACTTTGCATGACACATAGCTTTCATCAAGAGCCACATTTCCAAAAACAGTTTTCTCTCAGAAACCCTTAGTAAAACTCTAACAAACCCCTACCACTCAAACACATTTCCCTTTCTTACATTAAAGGCATCAGCAACAAAGGTCAGAAACTTTACCAAGTAGCAGAAAATGGCAGCAGTAAAATCATACAGCACCATATGGCCAAGTCAAAACATCCTACTTGGATGTGAAATCATAACTGTTATATATAAATATTGCCATTGTGGAGGGCCAGATGAGATGTCTGACTTTAAGGAATCTGTGGTTGAGGATGTGTGGCACTGGGAAAGAGACCCCAAACATGGAGTCAGGAGCTCCCAGCTCAAATCTTGGAGGCATTACCTACACACAGTGTGACTTCAGGCAGGTTGCTCATTGAGCCTCAGTTTCTTCTTCTGTGAAACAGGAGGGAAAACCCCCCACCTGTTATGAGGCTTTCACAAACACAAGAGCACCCAGCACAGAGGCTGACCAGGGCAGGTTCTCAGTGAAGATTATCTATTTTCTTTTCTTTAATAGATGAAAGCTGACAGTTTTGAAGTTGTCTCCTCTGCCTGCCCCCAATAAATTACTATATTTGCTGAAGTTGTTACTATATTTGTTTTCAATTTCCAAGACTAAATGCAAGATTATATACTAATAGATGTTTTCCACAAAGGCATATTTTAAGCCAGAACTTCAGTGGAAA
Organism: Tolypeutes matacus; assembly: GCA_026826555.1. Taxonomy (NCBI): domain Eukaryota; kingdom Metazoa; phylum Chordata; class Mammalia; order Cingulata; family Chlamyphoridae; genus Tolypeutes; species Tolypeutes matacus. The sequence goes on along the minus strand of JAKSZT010017719.1, from coordinate 4,648,329 downwards.
GGCCACAAAGATTTATTGAAATAAAGAATGGAAATCTTTTTTTGTCAATGAAACTGAATTTTTGATGTGCAGTGGGCAGAGCTCTCCCTTTGGAGCAGTGCAAAGTGCCCAGGTGGTATTTTACTTGGCTCCTCTTCTGAAAGGGCGGCTCTGCTCAGAGCACCAGGCCAACACTAACTCGGCAGTATCTAGGCTCACAGTGGAGTAAGCGCCCCAACCTCATTTCTATAAAGACCATTTTTAAACTCTTGGCAGAGCTGTGACAGTAGTGTTCCAAGTGAAGGGAAGTGCAGCCGCCATGGCCTAGTTGAGCCTGCATGGTTCCCTAAAGAAGCAACATAGGATATGGTAAGTGCACAGGATTTAGAGTCAGGAAGCAGAGAGGGAAAGGGATACTGGAAAATGGGAACACAACGTATATAGGTTTTGGGCCCCCAAACCCCAGTGTAGAATCTTGGTAAATGTTGTAGGGGATCAGGTTTGGGTGCCTAAGCCCCCTCCTCACTTCCTCTTCTCTGGGGCTCTTGACAGAGGCATCAAGCACAGAAGGAACACAGCCCCCAGGGAGACCAGGAGCCACTTTATTCTGATTCAGTGCTTACTAGCCCCAATCAGGACCCAATGCAAGGTAAAGCCGAGTTGGAGCCTGCGGCTCTGTGGTCTTAAATGGTCAGCTTCAAAGACCCAGCTTCAGCCTGACTTAACCCACACAGGCTCCAGTGGGGAGATGAACTTACAAACTGCATCAACTTTCAGTGCAGTGACCCCCTTCTATTAGCTCCCCTTAAGCCTGGGAGCTAAGAAGTGGTAGAAAGTGGGGCCTGATTATGGGCAGAAATGCTGCTGCTGCTCCGTGGCTGCATATGCAGTGCAGGGAGAAGAGAAAGTCCTTCCTGGCTATGAGGTGGACTAGACCATATGGCCGGCCAGAAGTCTTCATTCCCTAAGCCCAGCCCCAAGTCTCAGGACTTGACCACCTTAGGCCATGTAGAGGAAGGACCCTGTAGCCTGAGCAGGGTGGGAAATGTTCTTGGGATCTGCTTCTGTGAATATTTTAGTCCAAAAGTAAGCACTGGGGAGGGGCTTCTGTGTAGCACTAAGATACAGCCTGCTATTTCATGAGAACTGTATGCTGTTTTCAATGTTTCGATGATGTTTTCGATGATGGTCTATCTCCAAAAAGTCTTTTCACCACTCCCTGAAATATTTTTCCAAAAGGAAAAATGACTGGTTGTTGAAACTGGATCTGGAATTTCCTACCCAAATTAATACAACTGAGTGCCAAGGCACATGGACTGTTTAGGTGTGAGTTCCCACCAAGGCCAGCATCACAACTCACTGGGTGTCTGTGTGAGGGCAAGAGGGCAGGCACTCTGGGGTAGGGGTGGGGGGGTGGGGGGAAGAGGGAACAGTTATATATGATGCTTTGAGTCTCATTTATCCAGAAGGCCTAGGGAAATATTCTGTGTCAGTCACCACTTTTCAGTGAACCAGAGTAAAATAAATAAGTAACCTAAACATAGGCTCCATCTTGAAAGCTTCCAAAGCTGTCTCAAGTTCCTACAGGGCCTCAGAGTTGACTTTACAATCTAGTTTCTGGTCCTTCTGGAGGAAAGGTCCAAGTGTTCCTGCCCACTGCTCAGGCCACTTTAGTTCTCAGACACGATAGGCACAGAGCCTGTGGCCAGTGAGATTTTCAGGAGCTGATGAAAATGTTTGAAGTCTAAAAAAATTTATTGGCTCTAAAATATAAAAAGAAAATTGCAAAATTAAAATTTATAAGTGTATGATTAAATGTCTACAAAATGTAACATCTTGTCAAGTTCATTAATTGTTCAATTTAGTCCTCATAAAAATGTTATTACATTTTAAATTAAATTGAAAACAATTTGTAGGTTAGATTTTTCTCACTTCTCAAGAGTTCCTGAAAATGCCTGATGCTTTGAGAAATCAGAGCCAATCATAAACTAATTAGTTACTCTTGGCCAAATTTCAAAAGCAAAATTCTTAAAATCCTTCCCAAATTTTTACAGTAAAATGTATATTAGATGTATGAGGTGAGTCTATTTCAATACATTTGATATGCTTTGAGGCCTCCCAAATAAAAGCTCTTAAGACCCAAGAAGGGCTTAAAGGGATCCTGTTTCCTCCTGTTTAACTTCAGGATAAATAGACATTTGCAGTATTACCTCCCAAATAAAAGCATTTTGCCCATGCCAAGGTTTCATCAGTGTACTGGTTCAGGAGAAACAGTAATTTTAAAGCCATAATTAAAATAAACAATAGGTAAACTAGAAGGGACTTGATGAGTTCAGAGGTGAGCAACTCACTGTGGCTCCCTGGGACTGGAGGCAGTGAAGCCCTGAGGCTCCCCGAGTGCAGTGGTCAGTGGTGCCCGAGGCTGCCTGGAGGTGGGAACTCACTGAGTGTAGAGGTGGGCCGTGCACAGAGGCTCCCTGAATGACCAAGACACTCTCAGTTCAGTGATTGGTGGTACTATTCTATAGACACATCATGGAAGCATTTGTCAGACCCATGATCAAAATCCACAGATACTAGACACTTCATATGCTTGTGGTCCACCAACCTATTAACCCTTTCCAAGAAAGGGAATCAGCTTAGTTTGGCTTATTCTTGGGGCTTGTTCTTAGAGAACCTGTCTTGGCTTTTATTGATCACCACTTAATTTTCCAAATGCTCACAAACTCCTCTTTGTAATCTTTTCTATAATCGTACTTGGACTTGACCACACGTCAATTGGTATGTAATTTCTGGTATTACATACTTTTCTCTTTCTAAAAACAGGACGCTTGCCCAGAGTTAAACCTGGTCTTCATGATTTCTTAATGATTGCTCACAGTGGCTCTGAGAGCAATATCTGCAAGGCAAGGCCCTCAGCCCTCACCACTTCCTCCAGGAAGTCTTCCCTTAACCCCATAAGAGCTACTTAATCCTCCCATAATGCCTTATATATTTATCTCTGTTAGAATATAATAATGATGATGACTACTGGATATCTAGTGCCTTTCACTGGCCAGGTACTTTACATGCTGTTTACTCAGGTCTGCCTTCCAAGCCTTGATTCTTTGTACTGCACTGTACTCCAGTAATTGCAAAGCATTTGGATAGTTGGGGGTCTGTCTCCCCATTAGACTATGGGCTCCTTGGGGGCAGGACCCTTTTCCTGTTCAGGAGCAGTGAGTATGTGTTGATCTTCCCAGTCTAGTGCTGAGAGTCAGAGTTCCACGTGCCTTCCTCCATCTTCCAGCTCCTCATAGTGTGTGAACTATATTCCCTTTATCTTCTTGATTCTGTTCTTTCCAGCTTGAGTATAAACAGAGACCCCACCACAGAGGACAATCAGCATCCAGACCAAACCCTGGAAAGGAAGGCTTGCTGTGGGGATCTGGTGGTTTGTACAGTATGTGTGGGATGGCTAGATGATTGGATATTCTGTTCTTTTGGACGTTACTCTAGAGATACCACCTAAAATATCTTAACCTCACCATTTAGACACTTAAAAAAAAAAAAAAAACGATTGTATTTGTCATTTAAATTAGAGTTTTTTCTATATATACAGTAATTTCAACTTAAATGATTATATTAAAAAAACTTTTATTCATTAAAAAAAAAAAAAATGGTTAATCTAAACTACTCTAGGTCCTGTAGCTTCATTGGCTTATCTTGAGGTTCAGGGCCAGGATCATCAGGGTTATTTTCAACATTAGGTAGTGATGCCAGGTTTGTAGGAAGGACTGTTTCTAATGTTCCTTAAGCAAGTCTGCTGCCTGAGTCCTTTTTATTGATGCTGATAGAAACCACTGGGAAGCATACATCATTACTTTTATAGTGGTATAATAACCATTGGAGCCAGCAAATTCAACCAACTTTATTTTAGACCCTCTGTAGTATGATGCTATCTTTACCATGTTTTTGTGGCACCTCAGAGTTATGATAAAGTCATCTGCGTAAATTCACCACAACAATCTATTTGTGTGATTAGTGAGCTGGCCACAGTTGCCTCATCTCCAGGATTTTCTAGATTACTTTCAGTTTGCCAATTGCCAAACTGTTGGGATGTCCAGACCACAAGATGATGCCAGATCATCAGACTTTTACAGTAACAAGTTGATAGTTTATTTCCTGGGACTGTAAACACCTTGAGTATTTAGCCAAATGTCTTCCTTGGAAACTGCCTGAGGAATAGAGGGATAGCCTCCTATCATACTCAAAAGGTTCTTTGTGATAAGTTCCCATGAGGTGCCAGAGAGGTAGAAAAAAGAAAGCAACACAAGAAGGAAGATGACCCACCTTGAACTTGAGTGCCTTCTGTTTATGAAGAAGCTAGCAAAGAATGCTCTTTGAAATATAACTGGATCTTGTAGTTTGTAATGAATTTAGGAATCTTTTGTTTAATAAAATTTTATGGAGAAAGTATAATACAGTGAAAAGACCACAAGCTCTGGAGGCAGGAGACCTGGGTGCTTCTGTTACCTTAAGAGGTGAATCAGTGGTAGCAGCAGTTATTCTCACCGTCATCAAGATACCCCAATGCTTCTCCAACTCTCTACATTGCTTCAGGCTTGGAAGCCCAGTCTGCTAGAACTGATCTGTACCTGGAACCAGTACCTTTTTACCTGGATTGATGATTGCTTGACCTCCAGACAGAATGGAAAACACAGTGTGATATATTTCATTCTCTTATTTTAAAACATGCCATTGTTCTAGGGAACCACTATCTAATGTACATATTTCCTACCTTAGAGGGGAAAATAAAACTTGTCGGGGGGGGAATCAATCTAGGAAACGTTCTCTTCAAGTTGTCTATGCCTTCCTGACTGTACACCACCTGTGATGAGGTGGTTTCCATGTGTGCATCATATTATCAGTGAAGCAATGTGGTTGTCACCTAATGTGACCCCAAGGACAGATCATGTCTACTGGGATTTAGCTAAACCTTGAAATGCTGAGTAGAAGTAAACCCGGAGAATGTGTCTAGATTTGTCCTCTGCAACTTTGGTTGGGCCCATTTACTAGAAATCAGATGGATTTTATGTTTTCTGTTGGAGAACTCAGTTGGTTTCTCCTAGGCCTGGGCAAGGGGCATATGATATTGGTAGGTTCGCAGTGACGGTGTTTTGTGTTTTTATAACCAAGAGAGTTCTAATAACAAATCCACCAACTCTGTTCTTAGAGCTTATGGTCAAATAGCTTCTTGAAACCTAGTACCATGAAACAGTGATGAAGGGTCAGATTCCAAGCAGCTGACAACTGGGGCCGAATCAAGCATTCCTATAGTGATTTTCATACCAGTTGCCCTCTAGCCTTTCCATGAAAATGTGCAATATCCCAGAGTGGTTATGACAGGCTTGGGTTTTAGCCTTGACTGAATCACATACTAGCTGTGTAATCTTGGGCAAGGTACTTAACCTCTCCGAACCTGGAAGTTATAAGTCCAGGGGCTGATCCTGGCTCTGCCACTGACAGGCTTTGTGATGGGAAAGCTATGCTAGGGGATCTGAGTGCAACTAACAGTTTTAATATTTTATGTCCCCTTCCTCAACAAATTGAACTTGTGTTGTTCTCTTTCCCAGGAGAGACAGTAGCTACTACAGAAGTGCCCACTCCTTTTGCTTTTGAAGATTCATTTCAGACTAGGTCTCACTGTGGCAGTGAGTTGTAGCACTGCTTTCTCCTCCCTGATCAGTCTCTAGGATGAGGGCTGTGGCAGGAAGGCTAGCATATGTGTGACTCTGCCTGGGTTGAGCTGAGAATATGTCCAATGCCATCCAGAACTCATCCTAGGAGAAGACTGAAGCTGAGGCACCCATCCTTTTACTTTGCCTCTTGCCTCTTGGAGAACAACCCCTGCAGCTTTCCTTTTTACAGACCTGATTGACAGGTGTGTATGTGTGTGCACGCATGCATGCATACTTGATAAAAAAGGAGAAAGTCTAGGATTGAATAAGTGTGAGAAAGAGTGGAAAGGAAGGGAGAAGGGTGGGAGAGTGGCAACAGCAGGGGAAGTGGCTGTGGGGTCATTTGGTCTAGGCCTAATCATAAACATCATCCTAACTGAAATGCCCCAGCTCTTGCCAGACCTGAAAGAGCCAGGACTAACCCAGGTGAGAGCCAGGGAAGCTGAGAGCTGCCTGGGCCACCCTCACTCAACTGGCCTGGACCTTGTTACTGTCTCTGGCACATGCCAGTGAATACATTTTCAGATAAGTGGGTGGTAGCTCCCTCATTCCCTTGGGGAAGGGTGTGCTGTGGGCTGTGCGGCTCAGACAATGAGGAAAAGAGTAGACAGCTCTGAGGTTGCAGAATGAAAGATTTATAAGCTGTCAAGATTTGGATGCAAAGGTGTTTAATTGCAAAGGTGTTTCTGACTGAGCTTTGTCCCAGAGAACAAAGAATTTGTTGGGTAAGAGTAGAGAAGAGGGTTTTGTCTTCCAGGACCAGAGCCTGTTCTGCAGGCTTTCAGAGCAGGTGTGATAAGGGCCCTCTGCTGATTGGCTGAGGCCGACCCACTTGGGTCCATGCTTGCCTTTGGAGCTGGGTAAAGAGAGGCTATCTGCTTTCTCCTCCAGTTTAGTCTGACACCAGGAAAGAGGAAGGACCCCTCCAGCCACTCTCCTCATGGACTCTGTCTGCTCATTCAGTTTCTACAAGTGAGGGCTTAATATCAGTGAAGAGATGGATCTCAAGAAATCTGTTACTGTCAAGTACCAAAATTTATGAGGGCTTTGCTTTTTTTAAAAAAGATAAATAGTGCATTCAGGTTATCTTGAAAATAAAATCACCACTATTTCCTTCCATGCTTTCTTACATGGGAGAGAAAGGGGTAAGGTGATTGCAGTCACCTTGGAATTACACACAGCACACAGACTCTCCTACCAGTACCACAGCTCGTGTTGAATTATGAACTTGAAGAAACAGCTGATCAGACTGCTTAAGATGCCAGGAATAGGGCAGTGTCCCCTGGGTCTTTGCATGGGCTCCAGATCCATCAGGAACACAATAATAATTCAGATTCCAAACTCCTGAGTCCATCTAGTGAACTCTTACAGATCCTTCAATATGCAGTGAAGAAGTCCCCACCTTCGTCCTCCCTTTCCCTTCAGCTAGAGGAAGACTCAGTAGCGCCATCTTAGTATCCCCATGGCCTCTCCTATGCCCCTCTGTGCGGCACTGTGTAACAGGCAGTATTACACAGTGACTGCACAGGTGAGTTTTCACTGCATTCCTGATTTCAGGTACTTTGGTATGTTGGCCCTGTCAATCCTACAAGGTTCTGGAAAACTTGACTTTGCCAAACACTACCTCCCAGAGAAATCCTTTTTCAGACTAGATGTACTGATTTTAGGGGACAGAAATGATGAGTACTGGATGGATCCCAGGTACAAGGCAGCTGTCACCTCTCCCAGACTGAGTTCCTGGAGGTCAGAGGCCATCGTTTTTTTTACCAGCTCCCCCATATCTAGTACTGTAATGGGCCCAGAGTAGGGGTTCAGCCAATGTAGGCTGTACTACATGGCAAAATATTACATAGTTGATTGCACTGAGTTTCCACAACTACTCTGTGATGTTATGACACTTGTCCCCATTTTACAGAGGAGAAAATTGAGGCTCAGAGGAGTTAAGTAACTTTCTTATGAGCACATAGCTAAGAAGGGGTGGAACCTGGATACCTGGATACAAACCCAGGTCTTTATTCCTATAATGTATGCCTATCAACTCAAAGTTCAGGAACAACCTGGAATTATTGATTCAAAAACCAGAGATGGAGAAGCAGATGTGGCTCAGGCGATTGAGCTCCTGCGTACTACATGGGAGGTCCCAGGTTTGGTTCCTGGGGCCTCCTGGAGAAGGCAAGCTGGCATGATGGGCAGGCGTGGCGAGCAACAAGGTGATGCAACAAAGAGACACAAAGAGGAAAGACAATGAGAGACACAACAAACCAGGAAGCTGAGGTGGCTCATGTGATTGAGCACCTCTCTCCCACATGGGAGGTCCCAGGTTTGGTTCCTGGTGCCTCAAAGAGAAGACAAGCAGACAGTGAGCGCAAACAATGAGGGAGGGGAGAATAAATAAATAAAATAATTCTTTGGAAAAAAAACAGATGCTTAGGAGAGAGGAAATCCTTTAGGTAACCATTGAGACCAGCCCAACTCACTGTCAGGATTGTGACAACATTCAAGGGCTTGTTTTACTTTATGGATATTTTACTGTGACATATTAGTACACTGTGCCTTCTCTTTTGGAACTTCTCATTTAAAACAGACTTGTGTATAGAAGGGCCAGTCATCAGCTGTAGAAATGCCAAGTTAGAAAGGGGCTGTCTATTTCAATCTCCTTGTTTTAAGATAAAGAGACCAAGACCAAAGGAAACTATCAGCCCTAGCTATAAAGAGAAAAGGCCTGAATTCAAATCCAACCTGAGGATCCTAAGCCTATAAGCAAGTTATTTAACCTCTCTGAGCTTGTCTGTAAATTAGAGCTGCAGGCGTTAATGATAAAATATACGTGAAAATGCCTGGTGCAGTATCTTCGTCAAACTTTAAAACCTACTAGACTTGCTTCCTCTCTATCAGCAACCCCATTCCTCTCGATTCTGAGAATTACCATATTTTAAGATGAAATGTGTATTTAGAAATTTATGGAATCATCACTGAAAATTCTAAACAGTAGTAGACATTAGGAAATGTGTGGGCTTTAGAAGGTACTCATTTCTATCCCCTAGCTCCTAAAATGTGTTTATCATACTTTCAATGTGGCAACACTTTTTATTTGGCCTGTTTTTTATTCAGTGAGTATTTACCAAATGCCAGCTCTGTGCCAGGGATGGCACTGGAGCCTGGGGTACACAAGCTTGCAGGAGAGACATCCTGTTTGCCAACACAGAGTATCCGGTACAGAACCTAGAAGACTTCAGGTGTTGGATTCTTTCCTATTAGAAGTCTGAGAACATTTGTTTTCTTCTGCTTCCTAGTTCTACCTTTGTATATCCATCTAAGGAATGCAGTCCCCCTCTCACCCCAGTGGCTCCTGTGACTTGGCCCAAGGGATTTCTGGGGAATTGTGCAAGTCTACTACCCTGCCTTCAACTTGCTGCAGCTTTCCCCCTACTTGTGGTCACAGCCAAGGGAAGCCTGGAGCCTGGCTCTGAGGCCCAAATGGAAAGAGATCCTGGAAGGACTTACCTGATGGCTTGTCTGTGGAGGACGGGAGGCTGGTGAGGGTAGGCATGGTGGGTAGAGGGGGTGGCAGCACCTTCAAGTTCTGGTCACTTTGAATCTCATTAGTGGAGATCTGATTGATGATGCGGTTGTAAGTGGGTGGCTGATAGACCCGGGGCGGCATGGCAGGGGGTGGCTGAGGGATGGGCCTGGCTGTAGGCACCCGCTGGCAGTGCTCCTCAAGCTGTGCAATGATCTCTGATTGGTTGTGGGCCAGCGTGGCCAGGTGCTGGTATTTGTGCTCCAGGTCCTTGTACTTGCTGGCCAGCTGCAGCATGTCAGCTGTCTGGTTAAGGATCCTGTTCTCCAGCTGGGAGAGCTCCAGCGCATTGTCCCGCTTGCGGATGATCTCATGCAGAAGCTGCATGTACAGCTGCGTGACCCGTGAGTTCATGTTGCGGCTCTCCTTGCGTAGCAGCTTCACTTCACTCACGATGCCGCCATCCACCTCCACCAGCTGCTGCAACGTTTCAATCTGCCGCTTCTGCTTGAGCAGCTCATTGTTGAGCAGCTCCAGCTCCTGCTTGTGCACTCGGTTCTCCAGGAGCACCTCAGGCTCCTTGGAGTTGACGCAGATGGCACCTGTGACCCGCTGCTGGGGCACAATGAAAGTGTAGGTGCACTTGTCCGGGGACTCACCTGCCCGCTTGTACCTATTCAGGTAAATGAACTCATTTTGCGTGCCCTCCTCAGTACCCTCAAAACCATCTTCCTGCCCTGCAACAGCTCCCATGGTGGCCAGCAGTCCAAGCCACCAGCATGTCACACACAGTGGTCTCATGGTCCTTGCAAGATGGTGATTATTCTTTGTGAATCAAATCTGTGAAAATCTGAAAGTAAACAGAAGGGGAGAATCAGTGATGGAACCGTCACTGCCAGTGGCCTGGACCATACATAAATGATCTCAGCCTTCCTTCCAGGCAGATCTTTCCCTGAATACAGCTTCAAGAGGCCACATTCTACTCTCCTGGAGCCAGAGAGGATGGCAGCCCTTCTGGAAGCAAGAGGAGATAGGCCTCAGCAGAGAAAGAAAAGAAAAGGGAGGGAACCAGGGTATCTGAAAGTAGGAGACCACAGCTCTGTTGCTCCTGGATCAAGCTCCATGCTCATAGCCCTTTTGCTAAGCTCTTGGCCTGGAGCTTGAGAACCACATCAGGGCAGTTTGAAGCTGAAGAAGAGAGGTAGAGCAAGGGTTGTTTGAGCTCCCTTCTCTTCCTGCCTCAGACTGCTCAGATGGTTAAGCCTCCCCATTCTACAATTTCTAACCATCCAAAATTTCCCTTTGTGATGAATCATAGTTCTGTTTAATGTTGATATCCTCTGCTAGGACTCTAAGCTTCATAAGGGCAGGCACTGTGTGTCTGATTCAATCCTATATCCCAAGGATGTTGCACTAAGCAGGCTTTCAGCAAATATTCATTAACTGAATGAATTGCTAGACACAATATGGAATGTGTTCATTTTGTAGTGGGCGATGTCACTGGAAGGATGTGTCCGGTCACGTGGCTTTGGTCTGTGTGTTAGCTGAGCTGCAGAGCCCAAACAGGAACAAACAGATGAGCTTTTCTAAATCCAGATATTTGCAACAGCCAGGAACTGCACAGTCCTATCATTGCAATGTGATTAAATCATACGGGAGCAGAAAACAGACACGTGTCAGGATTTGTTTCAGTTCTATTCTTGGACCGTTCATCCCTTCACCAGATAGCCATTGAGCATATACTGTATGCCAGGCTGGAGATACAGCTGCATTCAAGACAGACCCAACCCCTGCCTTCACTGAGCTTACACATCTTTACACAGTTTGTAAGTACTGTGAAGCAGAAGTCTCATGTGCTATGAAAAGGGGATAACAGGGGATCTGACCTAATTGGAGGGTTCAGGAAAGCTTCCCTGAGAAAGTGACCTTTATGCTGACCCTTAAGGGATGAGTAGGAGTTAGCCAGGCCAAGAGGGAGGAGACAGACATGCTCCCATCACTCCTCTTGCCTACTCAAGGATGTTGCTTTAACACTTCTCCCCCATCTCTGTTATATGATCGTATTTTTCCTACAATCAGGCTGTTATTTCTCTCAACTTAAAATCCACCCGACCACAAATCTCCTTTCCAGCTACTTTTCCATTTTTCTGCTCCCCTTTATAGCAAAACCCTCTAAATAGTTGCCTACACTGTTTCCAATTCTTCTCTTCCTGTTCTCTCTTGAGCCCACTCCCATCAGGCCTTTACCCCCTCCTCTGCCCTCCAGCTGCACTAGACAGTATTACTGGTGGCCTCCTTTTGTCAGTTCTTGGTCCTCATATTATTAAATACTTAGTCTCTCAGCAGTGTGGGCATGTTTGATCATTCCCATCTTGAACTTCCTTTTCAGGATGTTACCCTTTCCTCCTAGCTCACTGGCTATTCCTTTTTTACTGATTCATCCTCATATTCCTGTCCTTCTATTGTTGTGGGTATCCCCAGAGCTCAGTGCTCAGACCTCTTCTTTACCTTGGTGATCTTGTCCAAACTTTGATTACCTTCAATTACTGATGAGTCCCACATTCCTGCTGTCCGAACCTCTCCTCCTGATTCCATACTCATACATCCAACTGCCTTTTTGACATTTCCACTCAATGACTAGGCATTGCAAATTGAACTTATTCAAAAATGAACTCCTAGTTTTCCCCACACCCCCATCCCAACCTGTTCATCCCATAGTGTTTCCTTTGTAGTAAATGGTGATTCCATTCTTCTAGTTGCTCAGACCAAAAACCTTGGAGTCATCCTTGACTCCTTTGTCTCTTTCATATCTATCCCACATGTAAGTCACCACCAAATTATAATAGCAATATCCTAGAAATATTTCCAGATTCCCATAGTTTCTCCCCACTTTCAACTCCCACCTGGACTATTGCAGTAGTTTCCTAACTGGGCACCCTGCTCCGCCCTTGCCCACTCTACTGTCTGTTTTCAACCTAGCAGCCAGAGTGATCCTTTTAAAAATTCTGATCGGGTCACTCTTCTACTCAGAGCCCTCCTCTGACTCCCCACCTCCAAGAAAAAGCTAACAGGTCTCCAAGGCCCTCCATGATCTGGCCCCTTACTGCGTGCTTACTATGTGCCTGATCCTTCACTCGGCATTCTACAAGTGTTTTCTTACTTTATTGAATACTCCCAGTGTCCTTTATAAGGTAGATATTGTTATTTCCATTTGTAGATGAGGAAACTGAGACTCAGAGGCTAAGTGACTTGCCTAAAATCACACAGCTGGAAGGTGGCAGAACCAGGACTCAGCCCTTGTCTGATGGACTCAAACCTTCAAACTCTCAATGACCACCCAGGAATGTATTTAATCTGGTTTTTAGTAGTATAAAGGTATTAGCAACACTGCTTTCTGGTTTCACATTAATTTATGCTAAAATAATAACCTTTCTGGGCCACTTTGGGGCCTTCTCAGGTGAGCAGTCTGGGTCCAGGCTCCACCTTGTGCCAGCCAGCTGGCCGTTTACAAAACAGACCCTGTGCTCCCCAGGGCCTTGCCAAGCTGCTTTCCACTTCAACGAGAAAGCCCAAGCATGATTCTGATAGCTAGCTCAGGCCTTTCCCGTCAGACAGGAAAAGGTATTCACGTGTCCTGGTTTGGGTTCTGCTACGAGGTAGAGCTGCAGTGATGTCAGTGGAAACCAGGCTGAGTTTGTATGTGTTTGCCTGGTTTCCAATGGCGTTTTGGCCACTCCTGTGCTGGCGGCTGTGCCTGCCTGAGAACAATGGGGAGGAGTCGCCCTCCCAGCTAGGGCAGGCCTGCCAGGGTTGCTGCCTTCTGTAGGCAGCTCACCTGCAGCAGCTGGTGACAAATACCTCTCTGTGCTGGTGCTGGCCTCCACCTTAGCCAAGAAGCCACTAAAGAGACACAGGGAGGCAACTTGGCTCCAGGAAAGGGCTGGCTTCCAAGCCTTTCCTGGTCTCAAAACCTAGGAGAGCTGCACTGTTTATAGTTAAGTTCTGTACCTTCCCAAGTGTGGACTCTCATGGCTTACCCCAGCAAAGCTCTGTCACTTGGACTAAGCCTTTTCTGTGAAATGGGTGTGATCTAACCTGCCTCTCTACTGAGGTTAGGAACATGGGAAATTAAGATTAGAATAACGAAGACAGCAACCAATAAAAGCTAACATTAAGATGCAGAATATGTGTCAGGCACATATTCAAAGATGAGCACTTTTCTTATCTTTTTGAATCCTTACAGTAACCCTGTGAGGAGATACTACTCTTGTCCCTATTTTACAGAGGAGGAATTGAAACCACTTGATCCATGTCACAGAGCTAGGCTCTGACTCAGGAGGTCTATTGGCCTCAACGCTCAGATCCTGAAATAGTCAACTCATTAGTCTGGGTCCTGGCTCTCTTGGTGTCTTTAGCTTCTTGCACTGTGCTACAGGATGGGGAGGCAAAAAACACGCAAACATAATCATAAACCTGTGATGTCTTTTAAAGAGCATTTCTTATGACTGTTAGATCAAAAAGTAAGCCAAATTTGACAACTAACACTTGTTCAAGTTTTAAGGCTCACAAGCCCTTTGCATACACACAATCTCATTTAATCATTACAAAACATTCAGAGCTGATTATTATTATGCCTATTTTGAGAGTGAGGAAATTAAAGCTCAGAAAGGTGAACTTGCTCAAGGTTGCACTGCTTCTGGTGAGACCAGTCTTGAAGCTTTTTCCATGGAGCCTGGGCTTACCGGGAGTGACTTTGAACAGATTGAGTTATAAGAAGGAAGGGAAGGAACAGGACACAGTGCTGGGTGCCTGACATGCATTGTCCAGCAAAGTTATTCCCCCCATTTTATAAAAGAAGACTCTTAAACCCAGATAGATTAAGTGACCTGTTCAGAAACACAGCAGGTGAGAGGCGGAGCTGGGCCTAGAACTCGGATCTGGCTGACATCAAGTCCCATGCTCTTTGTGCTGCCCTCAGCCTTGTAGTCATTTATTTTCCTTAAAGATTTCAACCTTCCCACACACACACACCAGTTATTTGCTAGTTTGGCAGTTCTTAATGGGCAATAATAAGTTTGTTTACTTTCGCTCTCTTGATATTTATGCAACTAATTGCATCCCAAGAGAAATAACTCCCCAGCATTCCAGCCATCTTAGGCTTGGAGAAGAACTCAACTCCAATCAAAGTGATGCTCCTCAGTTTCTTCCTATGACCAGCAAAGAAAAGCAGATCCAACTGTTTCCCTTGGCTTATAGATTAAATGAAAAACTACTCTTGAAGTTGTTTTTCCACATTGTATTGTGAGGAGTTTCCATTATGTATGGGTTTTCCCTTTCCACAAGTAAGGCCAGTGTGACCATGTCACGTGATTGCCTGGCAGCCTCCCCAGGGCTTGGGTCTCACCTAGCCTCCGGTGGGCCTGGTATGGTGAGGCCACACACCATGTGTCTATATCCCTCTCACTGCCATGGTACTATAGCCCAGCCAAGGGGCCACTTGGTGGCAAGAATTGTTTTTGTTACATTGAAGCTGCTGACCTGAGGTACTCTTTTGAGTTCTTACCCAAAAGATTAGGAATTGAGGAACGTTCAAATAATAAAAATAATAATTACTTCCAATTATTGTTGTGACCCAAGCACTTTATATTATCTCAATCTTCCCAACAGTCCTGGGAGGGTAAACCTGCTATTTCAAGGTCACCATGCATAATGGCCCAAGCTGTACACTATTCAACTCTAGGGGACACAACACACATTCACAGTCTAGGCATTTTATATATTTGTTAGCTTTTTAGGCTCACAACAGGATTGACAATTATCCCCATTTGCAGATGAAGAAACTATTGAGATTTTTAAGACCATGAGTCATTTACCCGAGGTTACCTAGTTACTAACTGACAGAGTCAGTAACAGAACCCCAAAATAAAATATGTCATGTGGAATGTGTAAAAACAAAAGTGCAGAGGTGAAAGGAAACCCCAAAGAGATTGTTCTCTGACTCCTTAGGCAGGAGGAGGATAGGACAGCTCTTGGGATCCCCAGAATAGCTGACCCAGGGAATCCTCCAAATTAAATCCAGCTCTCAGAATGGTATTTTATCATCAGTCTGAGTTGTAGTTCTGCCTGAAGACTCACAGAACCCACCTCTTCTCCAGCCAGCCCTGCCCCATCATTCTGTGGTCACAGATGAGGGTTGAGCCTCAGTCTAGGCCGGAGGAGGCTTCCCAGCACTTCAAGAGGCCTGAGGACAGGGCCTCTACTGAGGCAGTGTGGCAATCTGGAACTGCTGCCTGGCCCCAGGTGTGCCCAGCTAGCACCTAACATCTGGGTTCTGGACAGCTAGCAACTTGAGCTGAGCATGAGTGAGTCTGATGAACTTGAACCTGAATCAAGACTGTTAAACCAATATCAGGACAAAAAAGATACAAATCAAAACTTCAAAGTTGACAACAGTTATTCCTACTAAAGTCCAGGGGAAAAAAAGGCTCTAGAGGGCCTAGCTAACCACATGACCAATAATTTTGATAATAACAGCCTTCATTTGCTTGTTGTAAATTTACTGTGTGTCCAGCTGCGCTCTACCTGCTCGATCTCAAATCTTACAAACCTATGAGTAAGGGAGCACATATGTTACGGTTTGCTTCAATTGAGGCCTGCTGTCTTATGTAATTATTAATAGCACCCCATTTCACTAAAAAACATCCTGATTGGGCAACAAATTATATGGTCCCCTTATCTAGGATAAAGACATTATTATCTGCATTTTGCAGTTGAGGAAACCCAGGTCCAGAAAGGTTAGGTCACTTGCCCAAGGTCACTTAACAGTAAATATCAGTAGTGAGATTTAGCTGTCTGACTCCAAGGTCCATGCGCTCACCTCCAGCAACATTGTCTCCAACCAATATGAATAAAAGGTGCTTGTTTGTATGTTTAGTTAGTGGCAGGGATGCAGATCACTTCTTAGTCACTGTTGAGTGAATAAGTAGAAACGGCTTTCAGGTCAGCACAGGGGTGAGTTTTGTTGGATATTAAAAAGAGCTTCTTGGTCATCCAGGTGGTGAGACCTCAGATGGACACCTAAGGTGAGCAGTGGCATTCTTACTTTACAAAACCTGGAGAAGGGACTATGCATCATTTGTTCTGGGTGATTCACCACCAGCCAGGAGGCCAGAGAGGAAGTATCTAGATCTCCAACTGCCACCTCCTCTCAGCCTAGAATCCTGTGAATCATGCCCCACAAAAGATTGTGTGGACACTCAGAGAATCTTGAACTAGTTCTCAGATCTTGGCAGTTCTCAGATCCTGCCAGCTTATCTCTCATAAGACCTTTGAATAGACCATTTGTCCATCCAGCCTCCCATCCATCCATCCATCCATATCTGTTTAGTTAGCCATCCCAGACAGCCATTATGTATTGCTACAACCTGGGCCTGACCTTGTCATGAGTGTTGGGAAGACAGGCATGAACCAGAGAAGCTGATAGTCTAGGAATAGATTTGCCTACTGGAAATCTACTGGAAAAATGGGGGTGGAGGGGTAGGAAGGGGTTCTTCTGCCACTGTTAAGTTGCTGGCTCCAGGGAAGGACTGAGTTTATGGAGGAGGCGGGCTGTGGTCACTGTGAGATCATAGGGCAAGAAGGGATGTGGTTAGGCAGTGGGGAGGTAGTTGCCTTTGCCAGGGGAACAAGGATACTGCTGTTAATTTTTTACAGTGCATTATTTGGGAACCATTTTGAGATTCCCCCAAAGCCCACGCATTGAATCCTCTGTGCCAGGAGTCTTGGCCAACAGAGCAGAGGCAGAGGAGAGTCTGCAGAAGCCATTTCAGAGCCTGGCTTCTGAGTTGGCTGCTACATTTCCAGTGCCTGGTGTGTGGATCTGGGGGAGTCTTAGATGAGAGGGAGAAACCAGGGACCGAGTGGGCAGCATTGCCCCAAGCTGGCTTCTTGGGAAATCTAGGCTTTCCCTGGATCTGCTCTTCTGTTCCAGCCTGGATGATTGGCACCAGGGCCACTTTGGCCTGTTGGGATGGGCTCTTCCGTGGAGCACTGGGACAAGCACTTTTTTGTGCCTATCTCACCAATTCCAGCAACTCTGTGAGGCAGGAACCATGATTATCCCCATTTCACAGGTGAGGAAATGAGGCAAGGCTTGGAACCAGGTTTGTCTACTCCAGAACCAGGTTTCTCATCCACACAATCCTAACTGACCTCCTTGCCTTCAGGTATTCTCTCCTCTGCAGTCCACACTGAACGTTGCTCCAGGGCTTTCAGTGTCCTACTTAAAAGCAAAGCCTATGTTTTCATTCCTCCCTGTCTTTGCACAAGCTATTCCTTTTGCTTTGAGCCCTTCCCTCACTGTGAATCCCTGTCTTCTTTTCTAAGTTTACCTCACAAGTCCACTTCTGTTTTAGGCCATCCATTCTCAGTGAAGTCCCCACTCCCTTCTACAGCTCCCATAGCTTCCATCACAGCACCCAAGACATAGATTTTACTCATCTGGTTGTTTACTTCTAGACTGTGAGCTACATAAAATTCCTTCTCTGAAAATCCATTACCCAGGATGGCACCTGGGTTACTAAATAGGAATTCAAGGATTTCATTCATTCAACATATTTCCTGAGCTTTTCCCTTCTGCCAGCCATGCTGCTGGGGGCCAGAGATAGAGCAGGAATAAAGCAGGCAAGACCCCTGCCCTTAGTGGGCCCACATTGGTAAATGAGATGGAAAGCAGGCATTTGTAATGCTGGGTGATCAATACCCTGATGGGCGGCTCAGGTGGCAATATGGGCACCTAAACCAGCAGGAGTGGAGTTGGGCAGGGGCACAGGGTAGGAAGGGAAGTGTACTAGAAGAGACTTTGGCTGGGTGACACACAGGGCATGGCGTGGTGCCTTGGGGTTGAGAGGCTTATATGCTTGAGAGCCTGGGTCTGGGGTTTGCTGGCTTCATTCATTCATTCATTCATTCATTCCACAGATATCTTCTCTGATTTGCTCTGAGTGGGTTTTGGAGATTCAGGAGTGACTAAGAGAGACACAGACTTTCCCTCTTGGAGCTTGGAGTGGGACCACCTCAGACAGGACTTTGGGCATTCCTGGAGTTGGGAGGGTCCTAAGGCATCTCTTAGAGATAAGAACAGAGTTCATTCTGGGCTCCTCTGCAGTGGTCTTAGGCCTGCCTTCTGGAGGACTAGAAGCAGGGAGGCTGAGGCTCTGGGGCTGCTGGGCCCAAGACAGGCCAATTTCACCAGTAGACCTAACACTAGCTTGATTGTAAGAGGCATGGTTCCCCTCATCCAGCATTTTCACATTTCTGTGATCAGAATGTGACTTCCAATTGATGTGTACATGTAACAGGACAATTTATTGTTTTAAACTCCTCCCCCACAACCACCTAAACCTGTTATTAAATCAGTCACATGGCTTATAGTTGATAGCATGTTAGAAGCAAGGGAATATGGTATTTGTTACAGAAACAACCCTCAGAATGAGGTTTCTGTTGGGACCTATCTATCACTGCAAACTCTAAGCTGCCTGTGGCTGAATAATCCTTCTACTTGGGGTGTTTTATATAAATTCATAGGAAAGGAATGCTTTTCAATGAATTGATTTATTCTTTAGATTTCTGCAATGTGTTTGTCCAAGATGGCAGCAGTCTGTAATAGAATGAGTATGGGCTTTGTCAAACAGGTCTGGGTTTGAATCCTTGCTTTTTTGACCACTAGTGGAGAGACATTGGGAGAGGTGCTATACCCTCTGAGTCTCAACTTCCACCTCTGTAAAATGGGGACAGCACCATCCATCTGATAGAACTCTCTTAGTGCCAGGTACCTCTTCTTTACAATTTTCTCACAGTCATGCATTTGTGTGATTGTTAGACTCACCACTTGCCTCCTTCTGCTGGCAGTGGGCTCTACAATGGCAGGGTATAGCTCTGTGTTTGTGCTCCATTGTATCACCAGAATATGATATACAGGCACCAGCCCATTCCTCCCCTCCCCCATCTGATTGCTATAAATTGAGACCATTTCAGATTAAATGGGATGTGATTCAGAGAGAGGTCAGATACTGAATGTACCTGCTATCTGTTATGTTTGTTCCATCTCCCTGACATTTTCTCAGGAATTGCTTAAGTATGGCTCAAGTTGACTGAGTTCTGATTTTGACCTGAGTCAAATCTGGTTTTGTAGGCCTAAAGGAGTCTCCAAGTGAGGATGTAGAAAATGCATAAATGATGTCTCCATATAAATGATGTTTCCTGAGCCTCTGCCTCCCCTGAGCTGGTGCCCCGGTTCTGTGGTGCTGATGTGAGGAGGCAGCATCGCAAAGCACACAAGCACATAGGGTTTGGAAGTCAGGTAAAGCTTAGAATCCTTGTTCCACTTCTCACTGACTATGTAACCCAGGCATGCTATGTAACAGTCCTGAGGCTTCCAAGAGGGGTAGGATTTTGTAATGAATGATACATCAAAATCAGGTAAGCAAATGGTTTTCAGATTGGGTGGCACAGCTTTCTCTATAGGGCAGCAACCAAAACAGACTTTGCTGCTGCTGGCAATGGACCGGGACCCAGTGACTGGGGTCATGATAAAAGGAGAAGTCAAGGCCCTTTGAACAGACAGTGGAGTGGGGTGAGAGAAGGCAAGGGTTTGGAGCCAGAGAAGCCTGAGTTTGCATACTACAAATGACTTTGGGAAAGTTACTTAACCTATCTAAACCTTAGTTTTCTCATCTGTAAAATGGAGTGCTAAAACTAGAACCTACAACCTAGTATTGTGGTGAGGATGAAATGAGATAATGCATGTGTCTTAGTCCCTTGGGTGCTTAAAAAAATCATTATGGGTGGAAGAATGGATGGAGGAATGGCTTCATCACTCTGCCCATGAGATTGCACAGTGATTCTGTGCAATCTACTCCTGGACCATGTGCTTCATGTGTTTTGGTCTGTCCCACCAAGATTGCCCTTACTGAGTAATAATTAATCCCATTTTTGTTAGGCAGGCCCATGAAATCAGTCAGAACTCTGTTTAGCTAGAGCTGCCCCAAAAGCACAGTGAGCCACCATCATTCCAGCCTGGCACAGGGAAACCTGCAGCTTCAGCAGCCCCAGAGGCCTCGTGCTAGAGAAGCAAATATTTAACATGAGCTTTTCAAAATGCTTCCAAGAGCTCAGGGAACCACTAGAACCTCTGGGGGCTATGGGTCAGAAGCTATTGTTCTGGGCTAAGATGCACCAGTGTTAGCTGGACCCATGGCCAGGATGGAGTCAGCTGGTCCTGGCTGTACATCGTGGCCAGACTTGGTGACAGGGGTAGGGCACAGGGGAGGGGTCCTTGCCTCTCCCTCTGCAACCCCACACAGGTCTAGCCATTGGTTCTCCTGCTTTGTGGACCTTCTGCAGCACTGATATAGCTCACTTTTCTTATCCACTGAAGCTCTGATGGGGAAACCAACAGGTTTACTTGTGGTGGTGGGATGTTCCTACTGTAAGGTTTGTATCAGATGCTCCAAGATCCTTTTATCAGTGTGTCTGTACTTTTCCTTAGTGTGAACTTTTAGAATCTGAACATGTTGCATGTGGCCTCAGCCCCACACCCCAGACATAAAGGATCCCCCACTCTGAGGGTCCTTTCTGGTAGGACCCAGTGTGGATGGTAGTAGTGGCCATAGCATTGGCTCTACCCTCTAGGATTTTCTGGAAACCCTAGCAGGATGCTTCCAAGGCAGGGGAAGGTTTTGGGTCTCCGCTTTTCCCTCTCTGCGATTCTGATTGTACTGCTTAGTAATAATCAGTGACTAATGTTTTCTGAGGGTTTGCTGCACATGAGGCACTGTGCTAAAGACTTCCTGGGCATGATCATGTGTGCTTCTCCTAGAAAGCAGCAGAGTATGGTTCAGAGTGTGCACTCTGAAGTCACATTGCCGGGTTCAAATCCTGGTGCCGGAACTTACTAGCCATGTGGCCTAGGGCACATCACTTTACCACTGTGCCTCAGTTTCCTCATCTGTAAGATGAATAACAATACCTGTGTCATAGGGATAGGGTGGTTTTGAGGATTTTACATGTTGGTAAGTGACTGCTTGGCCCAGAGTAAATTCAACATAAATGTTAGCTGTTATTATGAAATGAGCACTATTATTATCCCATTTCACAGATACAGAAACTGAGGCTGAGAGAAGCTAAGTATTCTGCCAGTCATTTGGCTAGTAAGTAGAAGAGCCAGGATTTGAACCCAGCTCATGATTACCACCCTGTTCTGCCTTGATTTGGAAAAATATATGTGGGAAGCAGTTGGCCAGCTTCAGAAGTAGCATTCTCAACTTTCCTCAGAGCCCCAGTGAAAGGAGATCCTTTTCTGAGTAACCAAACTGGCCTCCGGAGTATTCATAATCCCACAGCAGAAGCAATAGCTGACCTGTGACACACATATCATAGAAGGAGAAGGGAGGGATCAGAGAAGAATTTCTGTTTGGAACTTTTATCTAACCCTGAGCGCTTTCAAGGGACTCGGTATGTGGAACCCTCACTGTCGCCTGTGCTGGGGTGCCAAGAAAGTGGAGTCCTCCCCTATTTCCCACCCACATCCAGCTAGTTGGAGACCTTGTGGAAAGTTCAGTGCTAGGAGCGATCAGGTGTTCTCTGGCACAGAAGGAAAATCAGGGTAGCACTTTGCCTCAAGTCACAGTGGCAGAAACCTCTGGGACGCCTCTGCTCCTCTCTTTACCAGCTGGTAAGATATGAGCAGACACTTCTCAGCTCTAGGGAACTTCCTGAACAAGGGTTAGCAGCTCTCTCAGGACAGTGTTTGCTTTTGCTTTTGCCTTAGCGTAGTCTCTAGCTAGGATGCCCAGGAACCCAAAGTTTAAAACAGACTTCCCAAGTCTTTGGGCTACTCCTGCTGTCTGCAACTCCTTTAGCCCACTGCCCCCCTCAAGCACACACCTACACACAAGCACACACACCCCAGCTGCAGAGCCGTGCCCCAGAGCTTGCCTGCCTTCACCCCAAAGGCTCTTTGTCTGAAGGAGAGTGGGGTTTCCTGATGAAACCATGAAATCCTAGCACATGATCTCACACCCGAAAATGCCACCCTTATACATCCTGCCCCTGGCAGATGCTTTGTTTGGCTCCACGTAAAAACAGGGAGTGTCCTCCTCTGGGGTCAAGCTGCACACACCCCCAGCTAGATGGGTTGTTGCTCTCAAACCCCAAGCCACCAGGCTAGGTGCTCCCTCTCTCCCCTCTGCCCCCCAGTGCCCACAGAGCTGGCCCCTTACCTCTTCCCTCCTGCTTGGCTCCCGGGGCAGCTCCTCACATGCTTCACTTTGGCCGTGAGAAGGGCAGCCTGTCCATGGCCTCCTGGAAGGGTCCCTGAGTCACACACAGGCCGACCGGCAGCAGCCCAGCAGCCCTGCCTCGTTGGCCTCTGCTCGCTCTGTCTCCACAGCCCCGCTCCAGCCAGTTATGGGGCGGGGACTGGCCGGGGGTCCTGCAGGGTCCGTTTACAGCCTGCCTTGCCTTGTGGTGGGGGCCAGCGGCTGCCTCAGTGTCACTCTGCAGGTCTGGGGTTTCAGACAGCTCTGCTCAGGGCTTAGGGTCAATCCACGGACCCTGCAGCAGCCTCATTTGAACTCCCAACTCCTTTGTGGAGCCTTTACATGCTGCTAGAGGAAACTGTGAGCACAGCCTGACCCTGGTTGGCTGCAAGCACTTCTCTCCACCCACCAGTGCAAGAGGATCCCCCAGGCCCCAGAAAGGCTCCGGGCCTCCCCTTAGCCTCAGACAGAGGCGGGCCGCCTGGTGATGTCACGTTAGCTCCGGCCCCAGCTGGCCCAGCCCCTCCCGCCCCAGCTTTGGAGGCCTCCGCGCACCCCCCCCCCTTCCTTGGCACCGGCAGCCAGGCCAGATCTGCTCTCTGGCCCGCCAGCTTCCTAAAGCTAGGGCAGCTCCCGATGCACTCTCCGGAGGCAGAGTGCTTCCCCTTTGACTCAGGTAGTGAGTGGGCTTAGATCCGCTCCAGCTGTGCGGCCGCCGTTAGGGAGCCAGTCTTCCCCATCATGCATGCACTGCCCCACTGAGTCCCAGGTGGGTGGGCAGAGCAGCCCAGCCCAGTCCAGCCCAGACTGCCTCTCCCCATCAACTGTCCTTCTTGGAGGCCTCACTTTCATCTCTCCACCCTGGGAATGGGAGCCCAAGACTGTCTGCACAGAAGCTAGTCAGTGTCTGTGCTGCTGAACATTAGCTGGAGGCAGTGGCTTAGGACAGTGGAAATACCACAGGCTGGGGACAGGGGGCAGCACTTGAGAAAAGCTCCATTACTTTCCACCTAAGTGGCCCTGATTAATTCACTTCCACTTCTCTGGGCCCCTCTTTCATGCATCTGTAAATGAGCTAATACTAGTGATCTACCTCCAAGGGAATCCAAGTGAGGATTCTGTGAAGTTACAGGAAAGCACTTGGCACAGGGATAAGGGCAGTGTCACTGAAATGAACTGAGGACTCTGGAGTTACTGGCCAGGGATCACGCTCCCAGAAACTCTGCTGTGATACTGCTCAGCCTCAACATGTCCATCAAAATGTGACCTCC
This sequence comes from Tolypeutes matacus, assembly GCA_026826555.1. Lineage (NCBI taxonomy): Eukaryota > Metazoa > Chordata > Mammalia > Cingulata > Chlamyphoridae > Tolypeutes > Tolypeutes matacus. The sequence goes on along the minus strand of JAKSZT010017719.1, from coordinate 4,624,520 downwards.
TCTCAGGCTCTTCTTGGAGCAAATCATGTAATGCCATCAGAGCCCTCAGCACAGAGTATGCCAACATGGTGGGGCACCATGGATATATGGAATCAGAACAAGAAAGGAGAAGATGGCATCAGGCTGCAGAGTAGGCACAGTAGAGGAAGGCAGGCCAGAACTGCTATTGGACCTCAATGCAGGGTGCAGGGAGGGGGAGGATGATGGGCACTAGGAAGGGAGGAGTAGGGTACAGGTTTGTCCCTCTGCTTGGGCAACAGCTGTGTAAAAAATATTCGTGGCAACTCTTCTTTCCTTTTTAAAAAAATTTCAGTGATGACTGGTGGTGGTGATGATGATGTTTGGGTACAATTGGGAGGAAAAGCTTAATGGTTTCTCCCCAGCCCTAGGCACAGTGCATCATGTTCCTTGTCCCTGGGCAAACGGGATCCCTCCTCCTGTGGACTGCCACTCCTACCTTTGCAGGGAACAAACTTTTTTCCTGCCTGAGCTTTTTCCCAGCCTGCTCAGATGTTTTCTCTTTTCTATCCATCATTCCTAACCCCCTTTTCAGAAAATGGATCTTTGCCAGGAAGCCCCAGTATCCTACAGGCCACAATTAGCCAGACAGCTGAATTGGGCAGTCAGTCAGAAACATTTCTTGGGGTGAAGATTCATGCCTACTCTATGGATTCTGCACAGGGCCTAGAGGAGGTCCTGGTGGGGCTATGGTAGAGCTGTGCATAATGGAGCTGTCATGGGCTGGGGGCTCAGGATCAGCTGAAGCACATAGGATGGAGCTGAATTTTTCACCTCAAGCTGCTTTCTTGACAAGATAAGAGCACCCACGTTTGGCCAGCCTTAAATGAACAGCCTGGAGGTTAGCATGCTTCCTTCCTTTTCCCTCCTTTCCTCCCTTCCTTCCTTCCTCCTTTCTTTCCCCCAACCCTCTCTCTCCCAAGAAGTGTTTGTGGGAAACTTGCTCTGAGCTAACACCAGGAAGCCAGTCTCCGTCCTTACAGAGCTCACAGTCTAGATGAAAGATAGACTGAGTGAGGTCCATGAGAAGTGCTGATACTAAGGGAGTATGTAGCCTTGATTAAGCTTGTGCAGGGTGGTCAGGGAAGCTCCCTGGAGAAGTGGTGCTTAAGCTGAATCCTGAAGGATGGGTAAGAATTAGCCAAGTGATGAGGTTGGAGAGATGGTCTAGACAGAGAGAACAGTGTGTAAAGGTCCTGTAGCCAGTTGCTTTTTCAAAGATGGCCCTAACAGTATCTCCCAGTCCACAATGTAACCTTGACACTCCCTCCACTGAGAGGTGAGGGTCTGTGCCTCCTCCCCTTGAATCTGGGTGGGTTTGTAATGTGCTTGTAATCAGGAGAATGCAGCAGAAGTGACATTGCATGACTTCCAAAGTTGGGTGAGAAAAGGCAATGCAGCTTCTGCCTTGTTCACTGGGGTACTCACTTTTAGAGCCCTGAGCCAAACTGGAGTCTAAGAAGTCCAGCGACCCTGAAGTCGCCATGCAAAGGATGTGTACAGACTACATCTATACAGGGAGGGAGATTGACAATTGACAGCCAGCATCAACCCACACACACATCAGGAAGGATGCCTTTAGATGATTCCAGCACCTAGCTATTGAGTCATTCCCTGCTATAGAGTCTTCCCAAACATCGTAGAGCAGAGACAAGTCATGCTGCTTTTCCATATAATATCTGACCATTAGAATCCATGAATATAATAAAATGGTTGTTTTAGGCTGTTAAGTCTTGGTGTTAATTTATTATACAGCAGTAATAACTGGAACAGATTCTGAGGCAAGAGCGATTGTAGAGAGTTCTTCTGAAGAACTGAGAGAAGTGCAGTTTGGCTGCAGAGAGAAGGGAGAATAGCAGAAGAGATAGGCTATGTTAGGGAGGTGGGACTTTACACCAAGGGCCATAGAAGCCACTGAAAGATTTTAAGCAAGGCAGATTTAGACTTGCGTTTGTTAAAAGGACACATTAGTTGTTTTGTGGAGACAGGATTGATGGAAACTACAACCAAGGCTTCTACAGCTGGTGGGAAATGGTTGTAGCCATCCTGGAGAGAGGGGCAATTGTAGGTGACAGGACTAAGCCCAGTCCTCCAACCCCCATTACTGGGTCAGAGGGAATTCCCTGGACTTTCCCACACTCTTGTGGCAGGTGCAGGCCAAGTCCCTTGGTTACTAAACAAATTCGTTTCACATTTCAAGGTTCCTGGGATCCCATCATGGGGGAGAGGGGATGTTTGGGGGGAGAAGCAACCAGGGCAGCCTTGCTCTACCCATCTTTGCACAGCCCCTGCCCCTTTGGTGGTCTTGGCCAAGTGAGTGTATTGCTGGGGAGCTTGAGTTCCAGAGTCAAATTCTCATTCTCTCCTAAAAAAAAGAAAAGAAAAAGTAGAGTGGGTGTAGCTTAGTGGTTGAGCAGCTGCTTCACATGTACAAGGTCCTGGGTTCAATCTCTGGTACCTCCTTAAAAATAAAAAACCTAGTTCAACCACTTAGTAGCTCTAAGCTTGACATGTGTGGGCTGTGTAGAGTTCTCCTTTGGTTTAACCCAGTGCAGTGGCATGAATAAGTGAATGACCAACTCAGGGAAGGAGAAGAGCTGTGGCTGTAAGTCTGACAAACCTCAAATCCCAACTCTGTCACTAACCTTCTGTGGTAGTTTGAGGCTTTTGTGGACCCCAGAAAATTATGTTCTTAAAGTAATTCATTCCAGTGGGTGTGAACCTATTGTTGCTAGGACCTTTTGATTAGATTCAGTTAAGGGCCAATTGATTAGATTACTTCAGAAGCTGAGAGATAAAGTCCCAAAAGACAGAAGCTGAAATCAGCGGAATCCGGAAGAGAGAAAGTCACAGGGGCAGAGAGTAAGCTGGAGGAAGCCAGAAGCTAAAAGCAACAAGAAGCGGAAGAGAAGGGATAGACAGCAGGCGCTGCCATTGTGCCCTGCCATATGACAGAGAAGTCCAAGATTGTCAGCAGCCGTGTCTTGGGGGAGAGAGTTTCACCTGATGCCTTGATTTGGACTTTTTTCTCAGTCTTGGAACTGTAATCTTATAATTAATAAATCCCCATTGTAAAAGCCAACCCATTTCTGGTATATTGCCTTGGGAGCCTTTAGCAAACTAAAACACCTGCTGTGTGACTTTGGACAACTTTTTTATTCTTTCAGAACCTCTTTCCTCATTTGTAAAAAGGGGATGCTAATACTGCTCAGGGTTGGTGGGAGGATTGACTAAGATAATGCATCAAGCACACAACACAATGCCTGACCGTCAACACTTGTTCAGGAAATGGTAGCTGCTGCTGTTGTTACTCTTCCCCACCCTTAACCTCCTTCCCAACTCTTACACAGAACAGCTTCATCGAGCTTCTAACTTGACAACTCCTGGATCTCAGAATCCTCTCACCTTGACCTGCTTCAGGAGCACCATTCCCACATTTCCACCTACCTGTTAGACAGCATCATGTGATTAAAACATTTGAGGAGAAGGGAATCATTGTTTTTCATTTTTTCTATCAGGATTAAAAATGTTTAATGTTTACATGGTGGCAGAATACAAAGAATTTTAATGTATGCCCCAATTTGTATAAAAATTTCATGTATTTTATCATCTTCCCAACATTTACAGTTATTTTCTATTTGAAATGTTGGGATTTTCTGCTGCGATATTATATATGTGGTAGGAGTGGTGTGGGGGAGGTGCATGTATATAATGAGTGTTATAGAGAGATGGGCTTGGGAGGGAGGGACTTTGCTAGATTTTACAGCCTCAGAGTCCCACCAGAACTTAAAGCTTCACATATCCCAAATTGATTTTTTTTTTCTTTCAGCACTTTTTAAATATCTTTCCCATTGTTTTCTGGCTTACACTGTTTCTGAGAAGTCAGCTGTCTTCCTCTTGTTGTTCCTCTGTACTTAATGGGTTTTTTGTTCTCTGCTTTTAAGATTTTTCTCTTATCTTTAGTTTACAACAGTTTGACTATGATATGACTGAATGTTTATTTGGCATAGGCATCACTGAACTTCTTGGGTCTGTGGGTTAATATTTTTCACCAAATTTGGGAATGTGGGGGAAATTTTTGGCCAATTCCCTCAGATATTTTTTTCTACCCAGTTTCTCTCCTCTCCTCTTCTAGAACTCCATGTATATGCTTGCTGCTGCCTCATGGGTCACTGAAGCTCCATTTGTTTACTTATATCTTTGCTCCTCTTTATGTTTCAGTTTGGGTAATTTCTATTGACCTGTCAGATTTCCTTATCTTTTTTTTCTACTGTATCTGATCTGCTGCTGAGTTCATCCAGAGTCATTTCTATGTTAGATATCATGTTTTTCAGTTCCAGAATTTCTACTTAGTTTATTTTTATAGTTTTCATTTCTCCCCTGTATTCCCTATCCATTCATTCATTTTATCCTTCATTTCCTGAAAATCCTGTGCACATTTATAATAACCATTTTAAAGTCCTTGTCTACTAATTCCAACATCTGGGACATTGGTGGGTCTAATTTTATTGACTATTTTTTTCTCTTGATTATGGGTCACATTTTCCTGCTATGTTACATGTTTATACTTTTTAATTGTATATTGGACATTGTAGATAATATATTGAAGAGAATCTAGATTGTATTTTCTTCTTCTGAAGAATGTTGTATTTTGTTCTGACAGGCATATCCCCTTAATCCTGTGAAGACTTGATTTTTAGGCTTTGTTCAGGTCATTTTATTTGGGTTTTGCCCATAGTCCTAGGGCATAACTTTTACCCTTGAGCTTATTCAAAAGGCATGGGCTTTCTGGGATTAAATAGAAAGCCTTAGATGTTTGCTGAGCCCTTTTTTTTTTTTTTTTTTTTTTATTATGGGTAAATTCAAAATTCTCACAATACATACAAACATTTGCAAAATGATATATAAATATATATGCATATATGTGTATTTGCTTACAAAAATGTTATATATATATATATATATATATATATATACACATATATTTTAAGAGGTGCTTAGATTACCTAAAATATTACACGGAACCCACTGGGATTCTCATGTTGCCCACCTCCCACACCTCCCACCACATCCCACACAAACATCTCCCACAGTGTGGCCCACCAACCTCAATGAACTTACACATCCTGGAGCCTTGCCACCAACCATAGACCTTTTAACTAGGCAGGACTTGAACTCAAAACTCCATCTTGGGAAGCGGCTGTGGCTCAATCAGTAGGGCTCCCGTTTACCATATGGGAGGCCCCGGGTTCAGTTCCCGGGGCCTCCTGGTGAGGGCGGGCCCGCCCGCACAGCGTGGTTGGCTGACCCAGCGAGCACAAGCAGCAATGGGGGCATGTATGAATAAATAAATAAAATCTTTAAAAAAAAAAAAAAAAAAAAAAAAAACTCCATCTTCAGGGAAGTTGCTGAAATCTCTGCTTCCCAGCTACTACTTTCTGCTGGGCTCCTCTGAGTATCTTTATTGTACATGTACCATTTAGTAGTTAATAAGGATTTCAGGGGAATTTGTGCACTAATTTTGGCACTCCTCCTTCTGTGGCTTTCTCCTTTCTGGCATTTTCCCCCTCAATTTTGAGTCTCAGACTTCTACCTCATTCTTATTGGCCCAGCCAGTAAGACTACTGCTTTCTGTTTAGTTCTATTCTCCCATTTATCAGCATAAACTAGGAAGTACCCTAGTATGCTTTCCTTCTTTCAAGGATCATATCTCTTCCAGTTTCTGCTGCTTTTGGTTGTTTTCCATTGCTTTCTCTCTCTCTCTCTCTCTCTCTCTCTCTCTCTCTCTCTCTCTCTCT
>JAKSZT010017719.1:4569391-4618694 GCA_026826555.1 Tolypeutes matacus | reverse complement strand
TCTCTCTCTCTCTCTCTCTCTCTCTCTCTCTCTCTCTCTCTCTCTCTCTCTCTCATATATATATATATATATATATATATGAGAAGTATTCTATTCTACAAACAAGAACACTAAGGCTTAGAAAAGTGAAGTTCCTTGTACCAGACCACACAGCTAGGAAGCAATGGGACTGGAATAAAGACCTAAATCACAGCATGTAGGAATATAGGTATCCTGACAACAAACTGCATTTCATCAATTCTAACATGCTTTTTCTTGTTTCAAGATCTCTGAAATTAGAATGCATCTTACACTCGATGGCATGCCATAGTTTAGTTTTTCTTTCTTCCTAGGACATGATGCATTTTATAATTGATGACTTCTCTCATTTGAAGAAGTATGACGGTTTTAGTTATTAACATTCTAGTGATCCATGGTTAAGTGACAAAAGGGCAAAGACCCTCTTCTGGCCAGCAGCCTTGGAAGGCCTAAGAGAGTGTCCAAGTATCAGGAAGTCTGTAAAACTGCCAAAAGCCTTCCAAGGTTTAATAAGATAGCTACCTTTAAGCTGAGAGTGAACCAGTTGGTTCCCTCCTCTCTTGGAGGCATTCTGCTCAGGTCCTATGACTTGCTGCCCCATGTCGGGCTGGGAAGCAATGTGTTCTATGGCTCTGGTGAGAAGTTAGGATATTTGTGTTTGTGAGATGGTTCTAAGACAGTGCTGTGGGTATTCTCTACTGCCCAGTATCACAGAAGATATCCAGGCACCATGGAAAGCCCTTTGAGTACACTGTGTCTGTTAAATGCTTGCCATACAAATCTACCCAAATATCAGAACAGGGCACATGCTTAGTTACAAAGTAGCTTTGAGAAACTGTTGTTAGCTCACATATGATCCATTTTATTACCAACTCCTCAACCCACCTGCCAGGGAATAGTCAGGGTAGCACCCCTTCTCAAGAGTGAATAGTACCTAACAGTCAAACACATTCATTATTCAGTCAACAAATATTTTCTAAGCCCCATCTGAGCACCAGAGTTTGGGATCCAAGTCAATTTGGCAAAGCCAATTTGCCGAGACTTTCAGTTGACTAGTTTTCATTTTGTCTTCATAACAGTAATTTATAAAGAATGTTCATTTGGTCTGCCCCTGCTCACTCATACTGCAGCTGATCCTAGGGCCCATCCTCAAGATGGAGACTACAGGGCAGAGAGAGTGGAGATTTAATTTCAGTTTGCTGAGTTTTATTTTGTCTTCATAACAAAAACATCACAGAAAATTTTTCAAAGATGTTTAAAATATATATATAATTGTAGCTTCTGAAACATTGTCTATGCCAGACAGGACTTTTGTCCCAAATAGGAGACAAGGGGCTAAGAGCAATTTTAGGATCAGTGAGTGATGGATCTTAATCCCCTTACACAGATACCTGCTTGAAATTTCCATCCCAAGCACTAGCCCAGCTATCGCTGATATGACCTATCTTTCACAGGGCCCAAGAAGGCAGCTAAGCAGAGAAAGCAGGGCTTCTAGCAACAGACTGAGTTTTCCAGGCATGAGACTAGGATGGGGTCACCATGCAGAGGTGATGGTGTTGGCCAGCATTTGCTGCTGGCAGGGATGTAGGCCAGTATCATTAGGGAGGCCCGAGGGCAAAGTCTGGACTATTTTGTTCTGGGCTCTGTCCTGACATCTCACTCAGGGCTTAGCACATAGAAGCACATGGTAAATATTTGTTGAATAACTAAATGGAAATAGTAGCCTTCAAAAAGTCCTCTCTCTGTGGTACATCCAGGGTTTCTGATTCCTTGTTTCCTTCATAAAGTCAGACAAGGACTTCTTCGGGCCCACTCTGTGCTTGGTCTGGGACATAAGGGAAACAGCCCATGCCTGACCTTAGGGACTTTTCCATGCCAGCAGGGGAAACAGATGAATCAATAGTCAACTGGGCCTCCTCTGTAATTGCTGAGGGGCATCTGGCCTGTACACTGGGGAAGACTTCCTAAAAGATGCATAGGAGATAGGCAGGGAAGGCATGTATAAGATGGAGTTTTCCAGGAGAAGGCATGGGGTAGGCCCAGAGAGAAGAAAGCTCAGGGTGGCTGGAGTATAGAGTGTGAAGGGGGCATACAAGGTCATAGAGGTCAGCAGGGGGCAGCTTATAAAGGGCCTTGTAGACTATACCAAGGAGATGACCTTTCTCCTGAGGGAAGTAGGAGCCACAGAAGAGATAAAAACAGAGAAGTAATGTGGCCAGAATTGCCCATGGCCAGAATGGGGAATGGACATGAGTGGGAAAGGCTAGAGGCAGGGAGGCTTGTACAGAGAGTTGCATAGCTGAACCAGAGCCAGGCAGTGGGCATGGATTCTGGAAAGATGGCAGCACTTGGGTTGATCAAATACAAGAGTGGAGTCAGAGATGGCCATCTGTTTCTGATTTAAGCAGCTGAGATGGGGGCCTAGGAGGAAGAGCCTTGGGGGGAAGAGCAGAGGAAGCATTAGTCAGAGCCAGAGAGAGACAGTGTGTGAGGGCTCCAGAAAGTCAGGGTCAAATCTAGCCCCAGGTTCTGTGTGTCTCATGCCCTCAGAGGCCACAACTGAGCAAAACAAGATTCCTCTGAGATTAACAAGGACTTGGGGGTGAGGGTAGCGAGGATTGTCATGTGGGAGACTGGATAGGAGTGGAGAGAGAGAGAGAGAGAGAGAGAGAGAAGACAGGAAGGAAAGACAGCTGACCTGACATCATGAGGTTGCGTCCAGACTGCTGAGGAGGTACCCGAGGCCCAGTTCCTATGCTGACTATGGGTATCCCCATGTAACTCCCTGTTGTAATGATCTGTCCTGATCCTAGGCGCCCCACCTCAGCCCTGCCCTCTTCTCCTTCCCCACTGTTCCATATGCCAGGGAGGTACAGGAAGGAAGGCAGCACTGGTAATGAGCTGTTTGAGGCCATCCTGCCAGGAATGGGCAGGTATGGGAGTCTAGGCAGCAGAAGGACATTTACTCACATTCCTGGAAAGCACAGATGGATGATGATGGTGTTCCCAGTATTAGCTCCTTTGCTTTACCCAGTGGGGCCATCCCAAAGTGCTTTGGCATTTGCTATCTCCCTTAAACCTCTCAGCAAGCCTGGGAAATTAAGGCAATGATCATTCCATTTTGTACATAAGGAAAATGAGGCTCTGAAAACATTATTATTGTCACCATGTCTTAGTAATTATTATATACCAGGCATTGTGCTGATCTTTTACTTGTATCATCTCACTGAATCTCCCCAACATCACTACGGAGGAATATACTACAATCAGGGCCACATGATGACTTTAGTGCGCCCTAGACACTTTTGCCTTCATGATCTCCTTCCTCCATAAAAAATACTTGAAAATTGTCTTTTGTGAGGGCATTGGAATAAAGACAAGTATGTTATTTGTATATTAAAACATTTTTTTACCTAAAAGTTCATTTTTTAAAAAACATTTTCATGGACTCCTGAAAGAATTGTGGGCCCTGGGTCCTGTGCTTAATGGACAACTCTGCCCTGACTACAAGTCCACATCCCTTATCCACAATTCCAAAATCCAAAAAAGCCCAGAAAACAGCAAGCCTTTTTTCAAAAGGTTGGCACAAACTCATTAGGTGACAAAGTCTGACTTGAACTGATGTGAGCCTATGTATAGTCTTTATTTATCCTGCTTAATGCGCCATTGACACATTTCCCTACAGAAGGATTGATGTTCATGGGGGCTGCTCCTGACTCCACTGGAAGTGTTAGAGAATATGTCAGATGTCCCTCCCTGCTTCCACGTTTTTAATACTTCACTGGACTTATTTGCTTGTAGAACTGTTCTTTCCTTGACTATGAGTTCTGTGAGTACAGAGCTATGTTTGGTTAATCTCCATGGATATAGATATTAATCACTCCTTTTTAAATCCACTGTTTCCTTTTTCTTGATGAATTCACAAGGAGCTGCCATTCCCAAAGAATCTATAGCTAGGACTCCAAGTGTGCCTGGAATGTCTCTGGAGTTGCTTTCCATAAGTGATATGAGCTTGGGACCTTAGAGGTAGAGATGGGAGGGAACTTCATGGGAAATAATATTAATAGATCATTGGTGAGTCCTTACTGGGTACCAGATACTGTGCTAAGTGTTAACATGAATTATCTCATTTATTCCTACAGCAACTCCATATGATAAGAACCTTCATTTTCCTCCTTTTAGAGGTAAAGAAAATTTCTGTGGGGAACATACACTCAGTATTTCCATAAATATTTATTGATCACCTGCTTGATGCCAGGCCCTGTACAGGTGCTAAGGACAGAACACTAAACAAGATAAACACAGCTCCTGCCCTTTTGAAGTATATGTTCTCTTCAGGGAGGCAGACAATGAATAGCTATAATTTCAGAGACTAATGAAACCAGTTAATGGAGTAGATAAAGATGGCAATGGGTGGGCAAGAAGGAGGCTTCTTTATTTAAACAGGGTGGTCAGAGAAGGCTTCTAGGAGGGAGGTCATGTGAAGTGAGGCCCAAGTGACTGGAAGGAGGCAGCTATGCAAAGGGAACAGCACTTGTAAAAACCTTGTGATGGGAATGAGCTTGGCCTATCTGAGGTTTGGAAAGACAGGTGAGACTGAGCAGAGAGGACAAGAGGGAGGGAGGTGGGTGAAGACTTAGGGCTTTATTCAAAGTACAACTGAGGCCCCTGTGTCCCTCTTGGTGCTGTGTGGGGAATGGTCCAAGGGGAAGGAATGGAGACAGGGACACTGTTAGGAGGCTTAAATTACTGCCCAGGTGAGAAGTGAGGGTACTGGCATCTAGGCAGTGCCAGAAAGATAGTGGTCAGTGATCAGATTTAGGATAGGTTTTAGAGGAAAACCTGATAAAAACCCAGCTTGACCCTACTAACATGAGGATCAAGGTGCACCATTTGGCACCTTGAAGATTTGCCACTTGAAACAGAATTCTGAGCAGGAGGCAGTGATCCACAGGCAGGGCTGTCATGAACACTTGGGCAGTGCACATCCTGCACAGTTGTACATGGCAGCCCCACCTCAGCCAGCACTGACAGTGGGTAGTTTTGGGCACTGCCCTCCAGGAGCTTGGGGAAATAGGTACTAATAAGGAGGATTGAGTGAGGAGACTTTACCACAGACACTCCCAGAAATAACTGGGGGTAACTTAGGACAAGGTTGAGGTCCAGCTGATGTTCTGGTGAGATCTATAAGATATTTTTGAATCGCTGTTATTGTGACCTCATGTGTTGCTGCAGGCTGGAGTAGATTGGAAAAGTCCATTTACTTATCCTACCCCTTCATGAACTAGCCTGTTTTCATCCTTGAGGTAGCTCCTGAGACTGAAGCTCATGAGGTTATTATTTGGAGAGTCATGGACAGCCCAGGGTTTCCTTTGGCTTGCTGGAAACTGCTCTCAGCAAGGACCTATAACTCTGCTGTCCCAAACCTAGAAGGAGGAACTTCCCAGCAGGGAGAGGAAATAATTTTGTAGCTATGGCCCTTGAAAATCTGAACGGAATGTTTCCACATCTTCCTTGGTGTAAGACTCTCAGACAGGAAATAAGAGCAGCCAGTGTGGGATGCTTGCTTCAGGCCTATCAGCCTCCAGATGACCCACTGCCCTTCCTCTCAGCCTCCCTAGGCTGGAATGGAATAATCCTAGCTCTGAGGCCTGAAACCCTAGAGGGTAGGGATCTGGTTTCCTGCCATGCTGGGAAGTCTTCATTTGCTACCCCAGATCTGCTCTTTAGTACCCTGTGCTCAGAGGCTGACCTGTATGGATTGCCTCAATGGGCTCCCTTACCTTCTGGCTTCAGGTTGAGTTTGGCCAGTGGCAGGTACTGGCAGGAGATGAGTGGGCAGGTAGAGAGTGAGGACAGATGTATTCCTCAGCTCCCTCCCTGCTGGACCATGGCTGGCTATGTGATATAATGGGAGTCGGCCAGGTCAGGGTTTGAACTCCACATCTACCATTTATCAACTATAAGACTTGTGAAATTTACCTATCCTCTCTGACTCTAAATTTCCTCATTTAAAAATTAGGGCTATAAATGCCTACTTTCCAGGATGGCTGGGAAGAATAAATGAATTAACATAAGTGCAAATGCCCTAATGTAATGTCTAGTACATAATAGGTGCTCAATAAATACTGTCTCCCTTCCTTTAGTAATTTGGAGCCCCATTTCCTTGGGTTTCCAATATACATAGGTCCTCTGAAGATCATCAGTCATTTTTTATCTCTCCAGATAGCCTTCCTTTAGCTTAACCTTTTTGGTTTTCATACTTTTCACTTTTCCCAGAAACATTCCCTTCAGCATCTTACTACTAACAGTCCTTGGTCAAAGAAGTACTTTTCTGCTCCTTTCTTTGCTTGCAGCCTGTATATAAAGTATGCTTAACAAAAGAAAATAATTCTGTTAACAGGATTTAAAGCAGGTTTATGGAAGGACAGTGCACATATCCAAAAATAATTTATAACATTTATTGAACACATATTGATTCTCAAAACAAACTTATGAGGGAGGCTCTTATTATTTCCCAATTTACAGATGAGGATACTGAGGCTTAAAAAGTTAATTGACTGGTTCAGGGTTGCACGATTAGTACGTGATGGGCCAGTGTTGAACTCTAGCGCCTAGGAGCCTTCTCTCTTAACCACTGAGTTATTTGTCTCTGTGGATGGAGAAACTTCAGCTATCCAGGCCCCAGTGACCAAGTCATTTAGATAATCAAGTTAGCTAGAAAGCTGCAAAGTTAACTTTTTAAACACCCAATGTTTTAACATTTTTATCCATTCTAGTTATGTTTTTTACATAGACAAAGATAGGCACACAGTTGCACGTGCACACTAGACCCCTTAAACCTTAGCTAGTAACACTTGGCCTCTCTTGGTGACTCAGTTGTCTTGAATAGACTAGCTTGACTACAGGCTATCTAGGTGGTGGCACTGCTTACTCAAGCCTTGCAAACCCCAGGCAGCTGTTGTTACTTTTCTAGCTGTTCCTTCCATGGCAGCAATCATATTCCCTTTCAGGCCCTTAACCCTTTCCTCATTTGTTGCTTCTTATCAGCTGAAGTCTCAAAAATAGAGTAGACTTATTTATAAATAAAAGTAGTTGGGAACCCAGCCCAGTTGACCAAGATGGTAGTGTAAGATGTTCCAAGGTGCTATTCCCCTACAGAATTTTGAACTACTATATGTCTGGGAATGGTTCTTTTAAAATTTATTCTATTTTGGATTTGTTGGAATTTTTGAATGTGTATATTCATGTCTTTCATTAAATTTGGGGAGTGTCCTTCCATTATTTCTTTGAATATTCCTTCTGTCCTTTTCTCTCTTCTTCTCTTTCTAGGACTCCCATAATGTGTATATTGGTATGCTTGATGGTCTCTTAGGCTCTGTTTACTTTTTTTCATGCTTTTTTCTTTCTGCTGCTCAGTCTGAATCATTTCAATTGTCTTGTCTTCAAGTTCACTGATTCTCTCTTCTGCCAGCTCCAACTTACTGTTGATACTGTCTAGGAGATTTTTCATTTCAGTTATTGTGGCCTCCAACTCCAGTATTTCTGTTTGGTTTCTTTTTTAAAATTTCCCTTTATTGAGATTCTTATATTGGTCATCCATTATTTTTCTGATATACTTTAGTTCTTTTTCAGTGGTTTCCTTTATCTCCTTAAGCATGCTAAGGATCATTTTTCAAAAGGCATTGTCTTGTATGTCCAAAGTCTGGCCCTCTTTGCTGATGATTTCTGAATATTTGTCTTCTTCCTTTGGATTGCCGTCACTTCCTGTTTCTTTGTAGTAGTCAAACTGTAGAATGCCAAGGACAAGAAGAGAGTTTTGAAAGCTGCAGGAGAAAATCTATGTGTTATGTACAAGGGAGTCCTTACGTGCTGATTTCTCATCAGAAACCATAGCAAGAAGACAGTGGGACAGAATATTTAAAGTGCTAAAAGAAAACATTTGCGAGCCAACAATTTTTTATTAAGTGAGACTGCCTTTCAAAAATGAGGGAGAGATTAAGACATTCCCAGATAGACAAAAACTGAGGGATTTCATCACCACTAAACCTGCATCACAAGGATTGCTAAAGGGATTTCTTCAGGCTGAAAGGAAAGGACACTAGAGAGTGAATCGAAGAAACATAAAGAAATAAAGACATCTGGTAAAGGTAAACATATAAGTAATTATATAGGCCAGTACGATTGTATTGTACTTTTTTTTGGTATGTAACTCCACTTATTTCTTACAGGATCTAAAATGCAAATATATAAAAGTAATGATGAATCTATGGTTTTGGACATATAATGTATAAAGATATAATTTGCAACAACTACAACACAAATGTGGGGGGACAGAACAGTGTTTCTGTGTGCTACTGAAGTTAATTTGGTATCAAATCAAACTTAAGTTGATATCAAGTAAGACGTGATTATTATAGATTTAGAATGTTAAATTTAAGCCCCATGGTAACCACAAAGAAAATATCTGTAAAATATATACAGAATGAAATGGAGTACTCAAAATGGTACTCTACAAAAAATCAAATAAATATGAAAGCAGGAATTAACAGAAGAATTGAGGGACAAAAAAGGCATAAGATTTTCAAAGACCACATAGCAAAATGGCAGAAGAAAATCTTGCATTATCATCAGTTACCTTAAATGTAAATGGATTAAATACACCATTCAAAAAGCAGAGATTGGCAGAATGGATTGGCATGATCCAGGCATGATCCAGGAGCAGATGCGGTTCAAGAAGTTGTGCACCTGCCTCCCACATGGGAGAAAACAAACAAGCAACAAACAGACAACAAGCAAAAGCAACTAGCAAAACAACAAGCAGACGGACAAGGGAACCAACTCAGGGGAGCTGATTTGACTCAGTGGTTGAGTGCCAGCCTCCCACATATGAAGTCCTGGGATCAATCCCCGATCCTGGTACCTCAAAAAAAAAAAAAAAAAAAAAAAGAAAAAGTCTTGACCCAACTATGTGGTGTTTACAAGAGACCCACTCTAAATTCAAAGACATAAGTAGGTTAAAATTGAATGGATAGAAAAAATATACCATGCAAATAGTAACCAAAAGAGGGCTGGTTTAGCTATACTAAAATCAGATAAAATAGACTTCAAGTTAAAAACTGTTCCAAGGGACAAACCAGACACTACATACTGATAAAGAGGTCAATTAAACAAGAGGACATAACAATTATGAATATATATTTACCTTATGGCAGAGCCCTCAAATATATGAAGTAAATATTGACAGATATGAAGGGGAGAATACATTAATAATAGGAGATTTCAATATACTACTCTCAATAATGGATAGAACATCTAGAAAAAAAGATCAGTGAGGAAATAGAAGACTTGAATGATACTAGAAACCAACTAGAACTAACAGACATATATAGGACATTTCACCAAGTAGCAGCAGAATACATGTTCTTCTCAGGTGTACATGGTTCATTCTCCAGGATAGTCCTTATGTTACGTCACAAAACAAGTCTCAATACATTTAAAAAGACTGAAATCATACAGACTGAAATCATACAGTGTACCACAATGGAATGAAGCTAGAAGAAGAACTGGAAAGATCACAAATTTGTGGAAATTAAACACTGCACTCTTAAACAAGCAATAGATTAAAGAAGAAATCACAAGGGGAATTAGGAAATATCTTGAGACAAATGAAAACAAAAACACAACATACCAAAACTTATGGGATGCATCAAAGGCAGTTTTGAAAGGGAAATTTATAGCTCTAAATACTTACATTGAAAAAGAAGGAAGATATAGGGACCTAACCTCACAACTGGAGGTCTTGAAAAAGAAGAGGAAACTAAGCCCAAAAAGAGCAGAAGAAAGGAAATAACAAAGATAAGCGTGGAGATAAAAGATACAGAGAATTAAAAAAAAAAAAAAACAAAATAATAGAATCAACAAAACTAAAAGTTGGTTTTTTAAAAGATCATTAAAATCAACAAACCTTTAATTAGACTGATGAAGGAAAAAAGAGAAGACACAAATAACTAAAATCATAAATGAAATAGGACATTATTAATGACTCCACAGAAATAAAAAGGAATTTAAGAGGATATTATAAACAACAACAAATTAGATAACCTAGATGAAATGGACAACTTCCTGAAAACTTGCAAACTACCTACACTAACTCAAGAGAAATGAAAGATCTTAAGAAACCAAAAACAAGTGAAGAGACTGAATCAGTAATTAAAAACCTCCTAACAAAGAAAAGCCCAGGAACAGATGGCTTCACCAGTGAGGTTTACCAAATATTCCAAGAAGAACTAACACCAATCCTGCTCAAACTCTTCCAAAAAACTGAAGAGAAGAGACTACTTTCTAACTCATTGTATGTGGCCAACATTACCCTAATACCAAAGCCAAATGAAGATATTACAAGAAAAGAAAATTACAGCCCAATATCCCTTATGAATATAGATGGAAAAATCCTCAACAAAGTACTAGCACACCGAATCCAACAACACATTAAAAGAGTTATACACCATGAACAAATGGGTATGCAGGGTGGTTCAACTTAAGAAAATCAATTAATGTAATATAATACACTCCATTAATAGAATGAAAAGGAAAATCCACATGATCATGTCAAGTGAGGCAGAAAAGGCATTTGAATAAATCCAGTACCCCTTCTTCATAAAAACACTCAGAAAACTAGGAATAGGAGGAAACTTCCTCAGCATGAATGATAAAGGGCATATGTGAAAATCCCACAGTTAACATCATACTCAATGGTAAAAGACTGAAAGCTTTTCACCCAAGATCAGGAATAAGAGAGGAATGCCCACTTTCATCACTGCTATCAATATTGTACTAGAAGCTTGAGACAGCATTTAGGAAAAAGAAAGAAAGAAAAGGCATCCAAATGGGAAAGGAAGAAGTAAAACTTTCCCTATTTGCAGATGACATGATCCTATATATAGAAAATGCTGAAAAACTACAATAAAGCTATTAGAGCTAATAAATGAATTCAGCAAAGTGTTAGGGTATAATATCATCATACATATATCAGTAGTATTTCTTTGCAATAGTGATGAACAATCTAAAGAGGAAATGAAGAAAAAAATTCCATTTATAATAGCAACTAAAAGAATCAAATATCTAGGAATAAATCTAAACAAGAATGTAAAGGATTTGTGCATGGAAAACTACAAAACATTGCTAAAGAAATCAAAGAAAACCTAAATAAGCAGAAGGACATTCCACATTCGTGGATAATTGGAAGACTAAATATTTAGTCCCAAAGCAATTACAGACTCAACACAATCCCAACCAGCATTCTAACAGCCTTCTTTGCAGAAATGGAAAAGCCAATCATCAAATTTAGATGGTAAGGGGCCCCAAATAGCCAATACCATTTTGAAAAAAAGAGAACAAAGTTGGAGGACTCATACTTTTCCATCTTAAAACTTATTACAAAACTAAAGTAATCAAAACAGTATGGGACTGGTACAAGGACAAACATAGACCAATGGAGACAAACTGAGAGTTGTGAACTGTGGTCTATGGTTGGTGGCAAGGCTCCAGGATGTGTAAGTCCATTGAGGGTGGTGGGCCACACTTGTGGGAGATGTTTGTGTGGGATGTGGTGGGAGATGTGGGAGGTGGGCAACATGGGAATCCCAGTGGGTTCCGTGTAATATTTTAGGTAATCTAAGCACCTCTTAAAATATGTTTATATATATATAAATAACATTTTTAAAGCAAATGCACATATATGCATATATATTTATATATCATTTTACAAATAGTGGTATATATTGTGAAAATTTTGATTTTTACCCACAATAAAAAATAAGTTAATTAAAAAAATTAAAAAATTAAAAAAAAATAAACCCTCGCATCTATGGCCAATTGATTTTTGACAAGGGTGTCAAGTCCACTTAATGGGGAGAGAATAGTCTCTTCAACCACCTCCAGTGGCTACTACTCACGTCAACTGAGCCTGGCCTTTGGCATGCCTGGCACCAGCCACAACTACAGCTCCAGCTTCTTTTAGAGCTTCAGCTCTGTGGGGGCTCTGGCTCCTTCAGCTGCACTAGCTCCACCCAGGCCATGGTGATGAAAATTGAGACCCGCTATGTGAAGCTGGTGTCCGAGTCATCCAATGTCCTGACCAACTGAACTGCCACCACCACCCATCCCAACTACCCACCCCCACCCCCACCATGCCTGCCCCGGCTCCCCTTTTGCCCATGTCCCCAACTAGATGCCACTTTTATCTTTTCCAAAATTAAGTTTCAGTTGGTTCTGCCAAAAAAGAAAAAAGAAAAAGAATAGTCTCTTCAACAAATGGTGCTGGGAAAACTGGATATTCATATGCAAAAGAATGAAAACAGACTCCTACTTCACACCATAAACAAAAATTAACTCTAACTGGATCAAGAAGACCTAAATATAAAAACCAGAATTATAGAGAAGCGGCTGTGGCTCAATCAGTAGGGCTCCCGTTTACCATATGGGAGGCCCCGGGTTCGGTTCCCGGGGCCTCCTGGTGAAGGCAAAGCCCGCCCGCGCGGCGTGGTTAGCAGACCCAGCGAGCACAAGCAGCAAGGGGGGGGATAAATGATTAAAAAAAAAAAAAAAAAAAAACCAGAATTATAAAACTCCTAGAAGAAAACATAAGGAAACATCTTCAGGATCTTGTATTAAGTAGTGGTCTCTTAGGCTTCTCACCAAAAAGCACAAGCAACAACAAAATAGACCTCATCAAAATTTAAAACTTTTGTGCATCAAAGGACTTCATGATGAAAGTAAAAAGGCAATCTACAAAATGGGTGAAAATATTTGGAAACCACATATCTGGTAAGAGTTTAATATCCAGAATATATAAAGAAATCCTACAATTCAACAACAAAAAGAAAAATAACCGAATTTTTTAAATGGGCCAAAGGCTTGAATTGACATTTCTGCAAAGATATACAAATAGCCAATAAGCACATGAAAAGATACTCAAGATCATTAGTCATTAGGAAAATGCAAATCAAAACCAAAATGAGATCCCATTTTACATTCCCACCAACAATGAGCAAGTGTTCCTATTTCTTCACATCCTCTCCAACACTTATTTTCCATTTTTTTGAATAGTAGCCATTGTAGTGGGTGTGAAATGGTGTAGCTGCTGTGGAAAACAGTTTTGTAGTTCCTCAGAAAGTTAAACATAGAATTATATGGCCCAGCAAGTTCACTCCTAGATATATACCCAAAAGAATTGAATGCAGGTACTCAGATACTTGTATACCAATATGCATAGCAGCACTATTCACAATAACCAAAAGGTGGAAGTAACCCAAGTGTTCATCAACCGATGAATGGATAAACAAAATGTGATATGTGCATACAATGGAATATTATGCAGCCGTAAAAAGGAATGAGCCCCACCATCCCTCCCTCCCCCCTCCTTCCCCACTCTTGTGGTCTGAGGTGGCGGCAGGGTTTGCCTCCCCTTCGGCTCCGTTTTACCTCTTCTGTCTTGCCTTTTCTCTTGGGCCCCAAAATCATCCTAGGTGCTTCCTCCACCTCCACCTCCACCTCCACCTCATTGCTAGAGAGCCCCTCGCGCTTAAGAACCCTGTGCTTCTTTTTCTGGTCCTCCATCCTCTCCCTTCCCCCGCCATGAATGAGGAATACAATGTGATTGTGCTGGGCACCGGCCTGACAGAATGTATCCTATCAGGCATAATGTCAGTGAATGGAAAAAAGTTCTTCACATGGATCGGAACCCATATTATGGAGGAGAAAGTGCCTCTATCACACCACTGGAAGATATATACAAAAGATTTAAAATACCGGTAGCACCACCAGCATCAATGGGAAGAGGAAGAGACTGGAATGTTGAGTTAATTCCCAAGTTCCTAATGGCTAATGGTCAGCCAGTTAGGATGCTGCTTTATACAGAGGTCACTCACTACATAGATTTCAAAGTGATTGAAGGGAGTTTTGTCTATAAAGAAGGAAAAATCTACAAGGTTCCTTCCACTGAAGCAGAAGCCCTGGCATCTAGTTTAAATGATCCTAGAACTTTTGAAGGTGTTGACCCTAAGAAGACTGCAATGCGAGGTATGTATAAGACATTTGACTTGGGCCAAGATGTTATAGATTTTACTGGTCATGCCCTTACACTTTACAGAACCAATGACTATTTAGATCAACCATGTTGTGAAACCATTAATTAAAGAATTAAACTTTATAGTGAGTCTTTAGCAAGATATGGCAAAAGCCTATACCTTTATCCACTATATGACCTTGGAAAACTGCCACAAGGATTTGCAAGATCAAGTGCTATTTATGAAGGTACCTACGTGCTGAATAAACCATTTGAAGAAATTGTTGTGCAGAATGGAAGAGTGATTGGTGTAAAATCTGGAGCAAGATTGCTTGATGGGTAATCTAAGCACCTCTTAAAATATATGTGTATATATATATAAATAAACAACATTTTTGTAAGCAAATACACATATATGCATATATATTTATATATCATTTTGCAAATGTTTGTATGTATTTTGAGAATTTTGATTTTTACCCATAATTTAAAAAAAAAAAAAAAAGATTGCTTGATGTAAGTTGCTCATATAGGATCCCAGTTATGTAAAATATCGGGTACAAAAAGTGGCCCAGGTGATCAGAGTTATATGTATCCTAAGCCATCCAATCCAGAACACAAATGATGCCAATTCATGCCAGGTCATTATTTCCC
Source organism: Tolypeutes matacus (assembly GCA_026826555.1). NCBI lineage: Eukaryota > Metazoa > Chordata > Mammalia > Cingulata > Chlamyphoridae > Tolypeutes > Tolypeutes matacus. Next base: position 4,603,954 of record JAKSZT010017719.1, on the reverse strand, counting down.
AGAACCAAGTTAATCAGAAGTCAGATATCTGTGTGTGCATGATTTCTTCTGCACACAGTGACAGCACAAGGTTAGTATATTGCTATAGTTAGCACAACTGTGGAAACCAAGGAACCTGAGAAAGAAATCAGACCAGCTTTGGAGCTTTTGGAAACAATTGAACAGAAATATGTGAGTATCAGTGACCTCCTTGTACCAAAAGATTTAGGAACAGAAAGCCAGATCTTTATTTTCCCACACTTGTGATGTTATAACTCACTTTGAGACAACCTGTGATGACATTAAAACATCTATAAGAGGATGACAGGATCAGAGTTTGACTTTGAAGAAATGAAATGCAAGCAAAATGACATCCATGGGGAAGACTAACAGCAGTACATGCTATTATCTGAGTAGGAGAAATTTAAAATTTGGCAAACAATGAATATTGTATGAAATCAATATTGTAAGGCCTGCTTTTGTAATCAAATCTGAGAGATTGAAGAGTACTGTACCAGTAAATATTCCTTCCCTTCATCCTTTTAATACATGTATTAACTCGTTTTCATGGAGTGGCTATTCAGAATTGGCAGCTTATCACATTCTGTTCAATTTAACTAATACTGACAGGCTTTATTTTTTCCTACTAAAGGATCAGTTTAAAACAAACAAACATTGAAATGCTGATACAGAAAACCTGATACAGTATTTATATCTTTAATCAGTGTAGCCTTTGCAATTATGTCCTGCTGCTGCTCAAGAGCTGGATCAGTACCATTTGTGTGCCATCTGTCCTCTTGACATTACAGAGATTTTAAGTGAGATATTCCATAAAGTGGGAAGTAATCCCTAAGTTTTCCCTATAATTTTACATTTTGTGTTGTCAAGTATTATGACAGTGCCCAAATAAAAGTTTAGTTTATGTGGGCATAGAATTCTAACCAAACTCCAGGTTTGAGTCATTTGAGTGAACTAAGGTTCCTTGTGGTGTTTTAATCTAATAAAACTGATGAGAGAAAAGGAGGGGGAAAAACCCTATCAAAAAGCAAATAAAATGAGAAGCATCTTGTATCCCAGGTATGGCTTTTTCTATGGACCAAGCTGCAGTGCAGTATTGATTTAACAGAGCCTCTACTTCAATTGATGTCTCTCTCAAAATGGCTCCAAATGATTTCTGTAAACCCACAACTTCTCTAAAAAAATTTTTGTGAAAAAAGGGAGGAGGGTGGATGGATATCTGGGCACTAAACTAGTCTAAAGGGCTATCTGTGAGTAAAGTACCGGAGACTCAATGTCTGAACTTGCTCACAAAAATTTTGGGTGCTCATAGCCTTTTGGGTTTATAAGATCTGCATTCTCACATGATAACTGCCAACTCTCCATGTGCCAGGCATGGTGGAAGGCCTTTTACACTGTTTATTTCTTTGAATCCTCAAAAACAGAACCTTCCAGGAGAGGTCCCATTTACTTCCTTCCATTTTAAGTGATGAAGTAGCTCAGGCTCAGAGGGTTAAGTCATCTCCCTACATCCACATAGCCTGGATTTCCAACCGGGAATATTTGAATCCGAAGTCTACACTCACAGACTTCAGTTTAAAGCTCATCTCTACAACTTCCCTGCAGTTGGGCAATTTAGGTAAGTTCCCTGACTCACATTTCTCTGTCTGTAGAATAAAACTGTTTATTCCCAGTGTTGTTTGGAATGTTAGTTCAGATACTATGTGCTTGACACATAGTCAGCACTCAAATGTGGCTCACTTGCACTCACTACATCCTAGGTGGGTGGCTCTCAAGCTTTAGAGGGTATCAGAGTTACCTGGGGGGCTTGTTAAATTACAGGTTGCTGAGCCCCACCCCCAAAGATTCTCATTTGCATTTCTAACTAGTTCCCTTGTGATGGTAAGGCCTCTGGTCCAGGGACCACGATTTGGGTCCAAGATAGATGAGTTTGTCATGTAGGTGAGTCTGGTATGGCCCAGCAGTAACTATAACCTACTTCTGTGAAGAGGCTTGTTATACTATCAAGGAAGAAAAGTACAGATTTGGCTTTTCCCAGTTATTTCCTGGGAGGTGGCCTAATGCTTTTAGTCTTACCCTTTCCGCTCCTACACCAAAGTTCCTGAGCATCATTGACCCTGAGAAAATGTAGTGTTTGAGCAGCATTGTGGTGTCTCGACTTTGAAATCAGGTTCAGTCAACTGATTTCATTAACATGTCTCTGGTTTCCAGTTGCTTTCCTGGTAATCGAATGAGAAAAGATGCATGAAAAAGATTAAAAAATCATCTTGCAGAAATTACTTCTATAAATTATCTACAGAAAATAAAAAGCCTTCTAAAGCATCACTTAGACTAGGTGTACTTTTGCTTCACAATTGGAATTTTAGGTTTCCTTATATGATTGCGTGATTAATGCAACCTCCTCCCCTCCCCCACCCCAATAAGGGCAGGGTGGATAACTTCATCACCATCACTGGTCTCCAGTGCCCAGCACAGTGCCTGGCACACAGCAGTAGGTGCTCAGTCAACATTGCTGTCAGAATGATAAGTGAAAGTCCTGGTGCCCAGTGTGCAGGTGCTAGAATCAAAAGGACCTGGGTCTGAACTCTTGGCTTGCCCTTTCTAGCTGAATGGCCTTGGATGATAAGTAACTTACGCTTTGTGCTTTTATTTCCCTCCTAAATATTTCCTATATTTCATAGTGTTGTCATCAGAAATAAATGGCATAAGGTATCCGAAGTGCCTGCCAGTAGTCATCATCATTATAGTACCAGGCAGCCTAGCGTATTGTAAAGAGTGTGGGCTCCAGCACTTACTATGTGACCATGAGCAATTCAGTCACTTCTCTGCGCCTCAGTGTCCTCATGTGTAAAATGGGGATTAAAAAAAGCACCAACCTCATAGAATTCTTATGACTGTTCAAGATATAACGTGCGTCAGGTGCTTAGCTACATGGCTGGCCCACAGAAAGTGCTGCTTTTATTCCATTCCATATCTGCAGAGGGGCAGGGAAGGAGTCTGTGGGAAGTGCAACTTCTTTGACCCAATGAGGAGGAAGTGGAAGACAAGGAGAAGGCACAGCACAAGGGAGTGGAGAAGCACGCTGCTTTTCTCCCTGAACTTCACCCTCAGCCCCACCACCCCAGGGGAGAAAAGAGCAGCCAGGCATGGGGATTGCTCCTGGTAAACACCCTCAGGCTTCTGCTGCTGGAAACCCCCTCTTTCTTGGCAGCCCTTGCAAGAGCAACTCAGTCTTCAGTTCCAAGTTAATGGATTCAGCTGGTTCTGATTATGCTCACGAGCTCGAGAGCGTGCCGAGGTGCCGTCTCCCTCCCAGAGCCACTTTTGCCGGCAAACGTCATCCCTTTCCGCTACCTGCCAGGCTGGGGCTACATTGGGAGGGGTGGATGAGGCAGGATCCACTGCCCTGCTGCCGGCCTGCCTGCCGAGCCTGCAGTCACCTTTCTTCCTCGGCCAGACACACCTCTGGCTAGCCCCGGGCCTTGGTCCTCCTCCTGGGCATTGTCAGAGAAGCTTCTAACACCTCAGAAACCACTCTGGGGTACCTTCCCCATCCGCTTTAACGTGGAACCCAGACTGTCCTGGTTTCTGTGTGTGCAGAAGCATTTGGTAAACAGAATGCTTGAACTGTGACTTGCTGGAAGGGGCGAATCCCAGCTGACGCCCCAGACACTCAGCCTATTTTGGGTTTGGTTTCTCCCCCGCCAAGGTCTGTGGTCAGATTGTTCATCTGGGGCTCCCCCACCCCCACACCCAGCCCCAGCACCCACCGCGGGTGTCGGAGCTGTTTCGGGTTCCTTTCCTGTCTGAGCTTTGGCCCAGCCAGGTCTCCCCACCGCCCTGCCCCTGGGCTGTGCCCGCTAATGCCTGGTATCCTCTTAGTAAATGCTCTTGTCCTCGCTCCTCCCCTCCCCCCGTGAATGCTGTGATTCAGCACACACACAGAGGAGCTTCACTTAAGAAAGAAAGTATTCACGGCCGCCATCCAACTCGAGCAAGCGCCGGGAGACAGCGGCCAGCTTCTACCCCGCCAGTATGGGAGCCCCACCCACCTCCTCTACACACAGAGGGGTCTCTCCTCTTTTTTTTTTTTTTTCCAAGACCCGCTGTCTCTTTTGGTTGTTGGACTGAATGCAATTTAAATCTATGTTCAAAACACCTCATAAGTCGCAGTAGATCATAGACTTTGGAAATGAAGAGACTGCCACCCATTCAACAAATACAGCCACCGTGTGCCTAGCACTGTGCTCGTGGCCTGCATTCCTTTCTCTATCCAAGACCCCTTTGATTACTTCTTAATTCTTGTGTTTTGAAAATCTCTATAAAAATAATGGCAGCTGTGGCCTACTCTGAAGTTTTTGGTTATTCTATGCTGGGTATGATGAGGTGCTCTTTATTATCTCATTCCTTCCTGCCCCTGACTCCTTGACATAGGTACAGTGATTTTAATTCCCTTTGTGTAGATGAGGGAAAAAAGGCCTAGAAAACTTAAATGCCTTCCCTGGGGTCACTTAGAGTGAAGTCTTGCTCTCAGAACTGAGTCTGATCTTCATTTCTTTACTGTTATATACTGTCTTGTGAAGCATGCTGATTGTATTAAGGAAAAATAAATGTCTTACCCATTTGTTATAAACCAACTCATAGCTAACCAGACATCTAAACTAGCAAGAGTTGCTATATGTGTGTCAAAACAAAACAAAGGTGATACTTCCCTGCGCCAATCATGCCCAACTCCTTCCTTGCTCCCACTCCTATCCAGTGACTCTTAAAACAAGCAGTATGAGAGAAAAGGTCCTGGATTTTCCACGAGTGTACTTTTGGGATGAGATAGGTGCTTTCATCTACCCAAATCCAAGTGAGGAGGTTCCCAGAGAAGATTGGGGTGCCTCCTACAGAAGCGAGACTGGGAATGTGTTGAACTGCAGGAGACTTGCCCACCACGGGGCATGGGAGAGCCTGAAAGTAGAAGGCGGTGTTCTTTTCAGTCCCCCTCCCCCTGTCTGGGAAGGAAAGGAGAATGATTGACATGTAGCCCCTGAAGTTTGGGTGATATTGAACATAGACACAGGTGGCTGTTTCTGGTGTAGAGATTTCTGAGGTGGAAGTCTGTGGAGTCACCAGGACTTAAAAGGACTTGGGTATCTGGGAAGAGGCAGGTTCCATTCTCTCATTCCAGTTCTCTGTGTCTGTTGCAGGACATTAAAAACGACCCCAGAAGTTCCTGTGGCTACTCTTGAAGGAGTATAGGGCTGGTTGAGGGACAAGAGCTGTGGGCTACCCTGGTACCCACCACACCAAACAATAGGGCACTCAGCCTAGAGGAGGGGTCAGGAACGTGGGCCCCTTGCAGTAGAGGCAGTGGGGGAGGAGACCTGGCTGCCCTTCAGTCATGAGGTGGCCAGGGCAAAGCTGAACATGTCCCTAGGAGAAGAGAGATCAAAATAATTCCTTCATAGTAGTAGTGTTGTCAGCATACAGTGAGATGATGGATGTGAAATACTTAGCTCAGTCCCTGCACCCAGGAAGAGTTCCATGAATGTGAGCTCTCACCATCATTACCACCATCATCTCATTGTCATGATTACAGAACCCGGCATGAAGGAAGGTGTGCTCCTCCCTGTTTTTGCAGGTGAGATACCAGAGGCTCAGAAGGATGAAATTCCTTGTGATTAAGGGCCAGGGTTTGGATTCAGGTTTGCCTGACTTTAAACCCGAGCTCTTTCCTACAGCTGAAGTGAGTGGGTGTGAACATTGCCACAGGGCTATCACCACCATGGAGCTTCTGTCTTTTTCAACTCTCTTGGAAGGGAAGAATCAGGACGTTAGGACTGAAACCTGTAGACCCCACAGTGTACAGGCCAACCTCAGCAGCTGGCTGTGGAAAAAAAATGGTTGCAGGAATGACCCATGGTTGGATTTTTACCTCAATCTTGGAAGGAGATTACATTTTTAATTACCCTGTAATTAATAATAATAAAGTTAGTTGTCTGTTTGATAAGGCTACCTAGTGGGATTTGCCTGAATAGCATTCATCTCCCACTTACCCCCTGACCATAGAGGAGAGCACCTCACCCCCCTGATTGTTACCCACTGGCCACAATCTAGTGAGCCACACTGGGCCAAGGGGGAGATGACCTTCCTTGGTTATAGAGCTGTCAGGATATGATAGCAGAGACCACCTACCAGTGGTGCTGTCTTCTGCCACGTGGAAAGTCCAAGTGACTGAGACATGAGGCTGGCCCTGACAAGGGCAGCAAGCAGAAGTGGAGAGACAGAGTTATCAGGCAGCAAGCTGCCTGCTCCAACCGCCACTGTCATTGGGGCTGTTCTAGGGATGCACTTCAGCCTCTGGTCCTGCGATCTGCTCTGGGATTCTTGTAATCTTTTTCCCTTTTGGCTTAAGCTGGTTGCAGTTGCGTTTCTGCCATTTACAATCAAAAGGGTTCTGTCATACTTTTTTCATTCTGTCATTTAATAAACATTTACTGAGAGCCTGCAATATATATACTGGGTACTGTGCTGGACACTGGGGAGATGGCTATGAGCAGAACAGATATAGTCCCTGCCCTCACAGAGCTGCCGTCATGGAGCACACAGCCTAGTGGTGGCAGGTATTGAGTAAGCATCATGTAGATGGCTAAGGGCACAGATGGGAGTCAGACAGACATGGCTTTGAGCCCCACTCTACCATTTGCTGGCCAATATGACCTTGGGCAAGTTTAATTTCTTTGAATCCCATATCCCTCATCTATAAATGGGGCCAGTCTAAGGGTTCAGGGAGAAATGCAGCCTGAGCACATAGGCAGCCCTCAGAGAATGGAAACCACTAAAATCCTTGATTAGAATCCTCTAATTGCAAAATGATTGTGCAAAGGACAAGCCCGGGGTACCATGAGAGCTGCTAACTCAGTCAGGCAGGCAGTAAAGGGCTCTGCAGGGAGTGCTGTACAAGCCACAACCTGAAAAAACAGTAGGCCTTGCTCAGGCAGTAGGGGCAGCTGGAGTAATGTATGTGGGCTCATTTCCATAGACTTATACTTTCTGACATGGTGTAACACACTAATCTTAGAATCAAAAGGTTCTGAAATGTTAGAGCTGAAAATTCCAACCCCCTCATTTACTGATGAGGAAACTTAGCCACAGGAAAATAGGGGAAGCAATGGTTGTATTGTTAGTAAGGCAAAGAGCTGGGATAAGAACCCAGAGCTCTGAATCCTACTCAACTCAGTAAATGCTTATTAAGCACAATCAACCCCATTCAAGCCACCAGTGAAAATGAGGAGTATGCCCAGTGAGCTGCGAGTCTAGAGGCAAGAGGGAGAATGAGCACTAGTAATCCCAGTACCAGTGCAACAGGTGTAAACCAGGACAGTCCTGGGTGTAAGATCACCCTGTGGAATGGGCATTGGACAAGCTCACAAGTTACTGCACATACTCCAATTGTGGAAGGAGCTCCTGGAAAGAAAGAGCCCTTCAAGCCAATTGTCAGCCCTCCAGAGCTACAGTGTCTTATGAAGGCAGTGACTGAAGGACAGAAAGATCTGGTCCATAGCTCCAGATGCCTGTCCTTAGCTAATGTGACCTCAGAAGTCTCAGCATCTCAAAGTCCATATCTGTGAAGCAGATGTAATAATCGTACCTACTGCAGATCACTAATGCATGTAAAGTCTAATGGCTGATATCCACCAGGTATTCAGTTAATGGTAGTTATATTTATTAGTTTATTATTAATATACTAGGGTCATGTTTACTGGTGGGTGGGTAATACTTTCACTGGCCATAAGTTTTAGGCTAAACCTAATCTGAATTCTTTATGTTCTTATTCTTGTCCTAGTAGAGATGAGGATCTCTAGTTTGGAGTTTGCTGGATCCCACAGGATCCCTCTGCTTTCTCCTTGTAATTTGCTCCCATGGTTTGGCCCCTGTATCTCAGTTCTCTGTCCTTATAAGAAATGGAAGATGATCCTTCCCTGAGAGACAGATCCAAACTTCAGAGCCAGCAGTGTGTTGCCTGGGCTCGCCCTGCCTCAGAGGAAGGTTTGGCCAGAAGGTGGGTCATGCTGTCCTCTGCTAACACAGCAGTCTTGGCAAGGCAGGAGTTGACAAGCCATCCCATTCCCCCATCCCCAGGAGGATGTTGACATGACTTGTGGCTAGAGGAAATCACCGGACCTGCTATCCCCGACTCACTCTGACTAATGAGGCCTTGGGAAGTTGTGACTGCCATGGCCTCAGTGGGCTTCCCCATGTCATCCATCTCATGAAAGGGATACTCTACTCAGCAGTTACATAAATACTCACAAACTCCACCCTCTGAGTACCTGGATATGCTGACCAAAGATGCCCAAATGAACAGGGTCAGTAATAGAGACTCCTCGGGAGACTGATCTTAAATATTCAGTGGCATGACCCATCTGAGAGTCAGAACTTGGAGAATCTGCCCTGAGCTATGTGTAAGTAGCAAGTGAGGTAGAGTTAGTGGGTTGGTAGGGCAAAGGCAAAGGGAAGAAGAAGCAGAACTTTATTCAGCAGGGACCGTGGATGAATAAAGATCCAGGCTCTGATGTCAGACAGATACGAGTTCTAATCCCAATCACCACTCTTCAGGGTATGACATAAACCCCCTGTGCCTTGACCTCCTTTGAAGAACAGAGATGATGACATTTTTTCGCATGTGGCTGCTGTGAGGATTCAATAAGACAATACAGTGTTTTCCCAAACTTTGGTTGTGACCATCTTCATTATTTCTACGATTTTTCTCTTAAATCTGTTTTATTCGTATCTGTGCTATCAAGGGTTTGGTGGACTATAGTTTTTTTAAGACACTAAAATAGTTACAAATATCCCTCCCTGTACTACCCATGATCCTCCCATGGAGTGTGTTCCACTCTTTGGGGAATGCCTAGATGGCACATATTAATCATTTGTCACAATGCTTGGCACATGTGTTTGCTTTTTATAGATTATTATTGTTGCATCATTATGGCCATGAGTCTTCAGGAGGAAAGGAGGAAGGAGCACTGTCTCCCTTGTCACTGCCATCTCCTCTTCTTCACATAATTTTCCTTTTCCTGGTTTTCTTCCTGCCTTAAAAGGGGCTCCAGGGAAGGCAGTGAAGCAGGGTAGTGACTGACTGATAGAGCCAGATATCCATTCCCAGACCCCAGAGCTATTCAGGTACTTGTATAAAGTGATAGCTCTGATTATTGTGCAATCAAGAAGGGTCTAGGCAAGACATATCCCAGAGGGACAGCAGGGCCTGCAACAGCCCTGTCCACCTCTTGGACCTTCACTGAAGGCATTTGAGGGCATCCAGCCCTTAAGACAATGCCTCAGTGCCTCCCCGGGTTTGGGACCCTTTCCACTTCCACTGAAAGATGAATCCCCTTGGCCCTTCCACACACAGAACATGCTACTAGAACCACTCAGCAGCATATGGTCAACTTATATAGATAGATGTGTATATTTTTAGGAAGGACACACCTAAATCCTGAGAGTGGGTATTTCATAATAATGGGATTACAGACAGTTATTTTTTTCATTATACCTTTTTGTGTTCTATAGAATGAACATAAATTCCCTTTTTAATCAGGAAAAGTGTTGTTAAAAATCTTAAAAAAAAAAAAAAAAGAAAGAAAGAAATGATAGGAAGACATTAAAGACACGCATCAGCACTGGGTTAGCCAAGGAGTCCATTCTGGAGGAGATGGTAGGGCAGGAGGGGGTCAGAGGTGCATGGAGGGGATGGCTTTGTTCCAGTGATATGTCCTGGAGGGAAAGGAGGATGGAGAAGGGATGTAGGTAAATAAGGGGGCAGTGTCATTCCTTTAGGAGTCAGGGTGTCCACAGGAAGTGACAGCTGGCTGGGGCCAGCATGGGAGGGGCAGCTGTAGAGACCAGACACCAAGAATGGGAGAAGAACCCAGGAGGGGTAGAATTGAGGAGTGGGCTGACAGCCCTGCTGACGTTGGAAATCAGAGGTTCTGCAATGTTCTGTAACTTCCCTCAAGTAACACTTGGCAGCCCAGGCAGAAGCTGAGAAGATGCCTCCTGGGAATGAGGCAGAAATGGGGCTTTGCTGGTTGGCATATTGTGAACGAGAGGTGCCAGGTTGTTAAGGGTGCTGGTGAGATTCAGTTCAGGTGATCAACACTGCAGTGTTATGTAAACTTTGACAGAAAAATAGGGAATAGGAACTCAAGCTTTAGATTTATGTGCCAAACTGAAATTCCTACTTACTCAACCTTCAAATATTTTTTAAGTTTTAAAGAACGTTTAATACCTTGAAAGTGATTCTCCATTCCTGCGGCAACACAAATCTCCCTCCCTTCCTAGCTATCTCACCTTGCTCAGAAGCCATCCTTGGGGGTTTCCAAACCTGGCATGCTCCATGCCAATCACCAGTCTGACCAGCTGCTAGAGAATCAAGTGTGAGCTCAGGCCAGTGGGTCCCAGACTTCAGATTTCATGGGCAAGTGAAACTTCAAAAATAAAGTATGGATCCTCTCACAAGGCTGCCAACTTTTTTTTTTTTTTTTTTTTTTTTTAATGGCTAGTGAAGAAAAAAGAAACTCATCATCTTTATTTCCTAGAGGAAGGAACAGTTTGACACCAATAATGTAGGCAGGGCATAATCTCATTGACTTTATTTTAAATTTAATGTTGTAATTTATTTTAAATGGTAGGTTTATTAATTTACATTTCTCTGACCATTCTGTTTCTCTGCACTCTAATACTTTTCTTCTTAGCCCCAATGCTGTGATTCAACTGATGTCCTGACATGAAGTCTTAATGAGTCAATGACTTGAGGGTTGTCTATTTTTCCTTGTTTGTGTGGGAACTACCCCAATAGATTTTAAGAGAAAGACAGTTGAAATATGTTTAATCTATAAATAGATTTGGTGACACCTCTTATTTGGTCAAGGACCAAGTAATGAATGCAGACTCTGTGCTTCTGGAAGTGTGTTTATGTCTCATTTGAACTCTAGAAGACATCAGAGTTAACGTTAGCATATGATATATAATTTAAGTCAGAGATGAAAGAGTCCCCATCAAAAACAACCCCCTTCTTTCTAAGCATCCCATAATTACTAAAGCAGAAGTCTCCAGTAGGGACAAGACTCTGGATTGGAGAATGTCTGAAGGGAGTTTAAAGGGGAACCCCTTTGTTCTTACCATGCCCTCACCTCTTAGGCACCTGAGAAGTCTGCCTCCTGATCAGTGAAGGAGGGATTGGGGCTGCGAGACTGACCCCAGACCCTTCCTAGGGCCTCTGCCCTGAAGTAATTGTTGGTGACCGAAGCCCTAGAACAACTTCTGCCTCATTCCCTCCATGCCACCTCCTCCTCTCCTTTGTGCCCTGTGCTTCCAGGACTGTGTGTGCTGAAAGACTATCCCTCAGGCTCAACAGCCAATGCTGCCTCTCCAGCTTTGACCCTCAGTTCACCCACTCCAACAGTGCTTTTGAACTGCACCCCAACCCAGCCCCATCAGCAGCCCTGGGCTGGTATCCCTTATGGACAGTTAGCCCACAAATATAAGAAATCTGAGTTTCTCAGAGTTTAGGCACATACTACTTGTGGCCCCCATGATTTTAGATGACATGTAGATAACCTTTCTTACTTTAATAGCTAAATATTTCTCTTAATGTGACTATTACACCAAATCCATGATTTCACTCAAAGAATTAGGTAAATATTAATACAGGTGCTTTGGTGGCAAAAATCATGAAAGTGATATGTAAATGAGTGGTTAAAATAAAGCAAGAAATAGAACTGGGGACCTCATACTCCAGGTGGGTTCTGTTTCTTTTTATTTTTTTAACTGTTTATTTTGAAATACTTTCAAACTTTTGTTTTTTCAAATAGTTACAAAATAATATAGAGGGAATGGAGGTAGTTTAAGCAATTAGGCACCTCCCTCCCACATCAGAGGTCCCAGGTTCAGTTCCTGGTGCCTCCTAAAGAAACAAAGAAGACAAACAGGCACAGCAAGTGCAAACAAGGGGGTAGGGAGAGATAAATAAAATAAATCTTTAATAATAATAATAATAATAATAATATAAACCCCATACGGAGAACTCCACCATATCCCTCTCCTCCAGATACGCAGCTCCACCAATTTTAACATTTTTGCCACATTTGCTGTATCATTCTATCATCTATCTCTCTGTCTGTCTGTTGGTCTATCTATTTATCAATCCACTTTCTAAACACTTGAGTGTAGGTTGTATAGATCATGCTCCTTGACCACTTAACACTGCCATGTACATTTCCTAAGAACATGATATCCAGTTATGTAACTGCTTTAAGTGCAGTTGTCAAATTCAAGAAATTTAACATTGATAAAAAGCTTACAATTTATATTCTAATTTTTTCATGTTTCCTAATAATGTACCTTTAACCCTTTTCTCCTGCCTTGCTAGATCCCATCCAGGGTCATGTATTGCCTTTGTCATTGTCTCTTTAGTTCCTCTTTCTTTTTTTTTTAATTGTGGAAAAGTATATACAACATAGACTTCCCATCTCAACCACTCCCAAGTAGTAACATTCAGTGGGATTAAGCACATTCACGATATTCAAGTACCCTCCTCATCTTCCATTTCTAAAACTTTCCCATCTCCCCAAACAGAAACCCTACACCAATTATGCATTAACTCCCCACTCCCTCTGACCCCTGTGCCTGGCAACCTGTATTCTAATTTCTGTCTCTTTGAGCTTGCGTATTCTTTGATGTTTTCTTTGTAGTTACCATGGGACTTAAAGTTAACATCCTAAATCTATAACAATCTCATTTGCTTTGATACCAACTTAGCTTCAATAGTGTACACAAATTGTGTTCCTATATCCCTCCATCCCCCCCCCAACCTTGATGTAGTCCTTTTTTTTTTAACAATTTATTGAAGTGTATCATTCATACATGAACATACATAAACTATAAGTGTTCAGTATACACTGTGATCTTACTAAACAAACATGCATAACATCATACAGGGCTCCCACACATCACCCCCACACACAAACACCCTGCATTGTTGTGAAACACTTGTTAACAAATCATGAAAGAGCATCGTCAAAGTATTGCTACCAATTATAGTCCGTATCTTCCTCCCCTATACATTTTTTAAAGATTTATTTATTTAATTATTTACTTTTATCCATTTTTAACCCCCCACCCCCATTTTTGCTGTTTCTGTGTCCATTCACTGGGTAACTCTGTGTCCGTTTCCTGCCCTCTCTTCTCATCCTTCTCCTCCTTTCTTCACTGGGATTCGATCCTCAGAATTTCTGATGTGGGAGAGAGGCATCCTGCCACCTGTGCCACCTTAGTTCCTGGTTTTTTGGTGCATCTTGTCTTGGCTCTCCCTTGTGTCACTTCCCTGTTACATCATCATCTTGCTGCATGGCTCAGTGGGCCTGGCGGCGCACCCATGGACAGGGCCTGACGGCTTACCCGCTTGTGGGGCCTGGTGGTGCACCCGTGTGCAGGACCTGGCGGCAAACCCGTGGATGGGCCTGGTGGCCCATGCATCTTCTATATTTATCTTTTTTTCCTTTTTACCAGGAGGTCCCGGGGATCAAACCCAAGTCCCTCCATATGGGAAACAGATGCCCAACCATTTGAGCCACATCCGTCCTCCTGCTATATCTCTTAAGGTTGACCAAAGATACCTAGAGTTACATTCTTTTCCCATACAGGATGGTCATATAACAAATCAGGCTTAGTTTATCACCAGCATTCTAAAAACCAGACCTAAGGAGGAAAACTAGGTCTTGGGACACATAACATGGTTTCTAATATAGCAAATGTTTAGCCTACCCTGATTATCACCAAATCAGGACAGCGAGAATATTCACATTTGATTTAGTTCTTGCCACAAATTACATGTTTATACATTATGAGTCCCAAACCATTGATTTATCATAACATTTTATGCATTTGCCTTTTAGATCCTGTGGGAAGTAAAAAGTGGAGTTACAAACTGAAAATACAGTAGTACTGGCATTTGTATTTAACCATGTCATTATGCTTACCAGAGATCTTTATTTCTTCATGCAGCTTAAATCTGTTGTCTATTGTCATTTCCCTTTAACCTGCAGAACTCCCTTTAGTATCTCTTGTAGGGCTGGTCTAGTGGTGATAAACTCTCCAAGCTTTTATTTATCTGGGAATATCTTACTCTTGCCCTCATTTTTGAAAGACAGTTTTGCCAGATATAGAATTCCTGTTTGGCAATTTTTTTGCTTTCAGCACTTTAAATATTTCATTCCATTATCTTTGTGCCACCGTGGTTTCCAGTGAGAAATCAGCACTTAATCATATTGGAGCTCTCTTGACAATGACACGTTGCTTCTCTTTTGTGGCTCCCAGAATTCCCTCTTCATCTTTGGTATTTAACAGTTTGATTAAAATATGCCACAGTGTGGGTATATTTCAGTTTATCCTGTTTGGAGTTTGTTGAGTATCTTGGATGTGTATATCCATGTCTTTCATTAAATCTGGAAAGTTTTCAGCCAATATTTCTTTGAGTATTCTGTCTGCTCCTTTCTCTCTTCTCCTTCTGAGATGCCCACAATGCATCTATTGGTATTTGTGATGGTGTCCCACAGGTTCCTCATGCTCTGTTCACCTTTCTTCATTCTGTCTTCTTTCTGCTCCTCAGAAGGAATGATTTTAATTATCTTATCTTCAAGTACTCTGATTGTTTCTTCTGCTAACTCCAATCTGCCGTTGAACCCCTATAGGGGTTCTGTTACTGTGGTCTTCAGATCTGTTTGGTTCCTTTTCATAATTTCCATCTCTATATTGATTTTTCTCTTTGTATTCATCTGTCATTTTCCTGATTTTCTTCAGTTCTTTGTCCATGTTTTCCTTTAGCTCTTTGAGTATATTTAGGGCCATTTTTAAAAAAGCCTTTGTCTGGTATGCCCCAGGCCTGGTCCTCCTCATTAATGGTTTCTAAATGCTATCATTTTCTTCTTTACTGAGACATCACTTCCTGTTGCTCTGTATATTTTGTAACCTTTTGTTGAAACCAGGACAGTTTAATATTTTATTTTATTTATTTTATTTTTTTTTAAGATTTTTATTTATTTATTCATTTATCCCCCCCTTGCTGCTTGTGCTCGCTGGGTCAGCTAACCACGCCGTGCGGGCGGGCTTGCCTTCACCAGGAGGCCCTGGGAACCGAACCCGGGGCCTCCCATGTGGTAAACGGGAGCCCTACTGATTGAGCCACAGCCGCTTCCCGTTTAATATTTTAATATGTTATTGCTGGAATTTAAATGCTGAGGTATTTATTCCTTAAGCTTATATCCAGCTATATGACAGAGCTTTCCTTGAATGCAAGGAGTCAACAAGAAGAAGGATGAGGGAGGGGAGGGGAAGGGAGGAAGAGGATGAGGAGGAGAAGGAGGAGAAGAGAAAGAAGAAAATACATTTCTCAGTCTTTGCAGATTGTCCTTCAGGGCTTATCTATACAATGAGTTTGGGGCTCAGGGCAAACATTGGGGCCACCCTGATCCTTTCTGCACCTGCATTTTGTGTTGGGCATAGCATGTGGCCCTAGAAATTCCCTTGTTTACATGGATACAAATGTCCTCTCTTCCACACAGCACAACTCTTCCCTAGAAAATAGTTTTCTCATGGCCCTGGGCTCTGCACTATGTATCCTACAGCCAGCAATCCCTTGCCCGAGGCAGCACAACTTGACTGCTCTCTCACAGCCTTCTGTAGGTGCAGTCTGTGAACTTCCTTCTACCAGCAGGGCAAATTCTGGGAAGGCAAGTCCCTCAGGCCACCACCAGACAGATAAGGTCAGACATACAAGCTTCCACGGTGTGCACGAAGGTTACTCTGCTCCCTCCAGAACCCGTACCAGGGGTCAGCGTTGGGCCGGTAAGGAGTGGGGAAGGAGCCAGCCAGGGTGCCATGAGATCCCACCGTGAGTGTGTGTGGGTGGGGGGGGGGGGGATTTAAATGTTTAAATTTTTTTATTAATAATTTTTTGTTATAAAATTTGTAGATTTACAGAAATATAATGCATAAAATAAATAAAATACAGAGTTCCCATATACCATCCTATTATTAACACTTTGCATTAGAGTGGTACATTTGATATACTTCACGAAAGAACATTTTTATTAACTATAGTCCATGGTTTACAATAGTATTCACTATGTGGTACAGTCCTATGTTTTTTCTTGTAAGTTTTATTCTAGTAACATAGGCACAACTGAAAATGTCCCCCTTTTAACCACATTCACATATATAATTCAGTGTTTTTAATTACATTCACAATGTTGTGCTACCATTACCACCATCCATTACCAAAACTTTTCAATCAACCCAGTTAGAAATTCTTTACAATTTAGGCATAACTCCCCATTTCCTACCCCCAACCCAGCCCCTGGTGACCTACATTCTAGATTCTGACTCTATGAGCTTGTTTATTCTAATTATTTCATATCAGTGAGCTCATACAATACATGTCCTTTTGTATCTGGCTTATTTCACTCAACATGATGTCTTCAAGATTCATCCATGTTGTTGCCTGAATCATAACTTCATTCCTTTTTAATGCAGAATAATATTCCATTGTATGTATATACTACATTTTATCCATTTATCAGTCGATGGATACATGGGTTGCTTCCATCTTTTGGCAATTGTGAATAATGCCACTATGAACATCGGTGTGCAAATATCTGTTTGAGTCCCTGCTTTCAATTCTTTGGGGTATATACCTAGTAGTCGAATTGCCAGTCTATATGGTAATTCCATATGTAGCTTTCTGAAGAACTGCCAAAATGTCTTCCACGGCAGCTATACTCTTTTACATTCCCACCAGCAATGAATGAGTGTCCCTATTTCTCCACATCCTCTCCAACACTTGTAATTTTCTGCTTTTTATTTTTTTAATAGTAGCCATTCTAGTGGGTGTGAAATGGTATCTCATTGTGGTTTTGATTTGCATTTCTCTAATAGCTAATAATGTTGAACATCTTTTCATGTGCTTTTTAACCATTTGTATATCCTCTTTAGAGTAACATCTACTCAAGTCTTTTGCCTGTTTTTAGTTGGGTTGTTTGCTTTTTATTTTTGAGTTGTGGATTTCTTTATATAGTCTGAATATCACTCCTTTATTGGATAGTGGTTTCCAAATATTTTCTCCCATTGACTAGGTTGTCTTTTCACTTTCATGATAAGGTCCTTTGATGTCCCAGAGATTTTAATTTTGATGAGCTCCCATTTATCTTTTTTTTTTTTTTTTTTTTCTTTTGTTGTTTGTGCTTTGGGTATAAAGTCTAAGAAAGCATTGCCTAGCACAAGATCTTGAAGATGGCTCCCTATATTTTCTTTGAGGAGTTTTATAGTCCTGGTTCTTATATGTAGGTCTTTGATCCATTTTGAGTTAATTTTTGTATATGATGTGAGATAGGGTTCCTCCTTATTCTTTTGAATATCAATATCCAGTTCTCCCAGCACCATTTGTTGAAGATACTGTTCTTTTCCAGTTGAGTGAACTTAGCAGCCTTGTTAAAAATCAATTGGCCATAGATGTAAGGTTCTATTTTGGAACTTGGAATTCAATTCCATTTGTCTATATATATCTATCCAGTGCCAGTACCATGCTGTTTTGACCACTGTAACTTTGTAATAATCTTTAAAGTCAGGAAATGTGAGTCCTCCAACATTGTTCTTCCTTTTCAAGATGATTTTGGCTTTTCAGGACCCCTTACCCTTCCAAATAAATTTGATGATTGACTTTTCCATTTCTGCAAAGTAAGCTGTTTGGAATTCTGATTGAGATTGCGTTAAATCTATAAATTATTTTGGGTAGAATTGACATCTTAAAAATTGTGACAGTTTGAAGTTCTTTTGAATCCTAAAAAGAAAAATATTGTTTTTTAACTAATCCATTCCTGTGGGTATGAGACCCTTTTGAATGGACTATGTCAGTGAGGCATGACTCAGGTTGGGTCTCCTCCCTCTTGCTGGGTCTTATATAAATGAAGACACACAGAGAGAGACACACACACAGAGAAAGAAAGCTGCCATATTGATCCTGCCATGTGAAAGAGAGGACTACAGGAAAAAAGAGAAGCCCTGAAAGGTGAGAGAGGTACCAGAGTCTGGAATCAGCAGAGTACAGAGGTACAGAAAGAGGGGCCCAAGGGACTGGGCCCATGGGACAGCTCAAGGCTGAGGAGGCAAGCTGAACCATATGCCCCGATGGCCCAGAGCTGAACTTGGGAAGAAAATAGAGCAGCTGAGACTGAGAGAGGAGACCTGGAAAAAGACAAGCCTTATGCCTGGTCAGCCACAACTGGGATCTAGGAGATGGTGAGCCCAGAGGATAAGGCAGAGATTGGCCACCATCTTGCTTCACCACATGGTAGGACCCCAGAATCACCAGTAACCGACTTTGGTGGGAAAGCATCTCTGCTGATGCCTTGATTTGGACATTACAGTACACAGCCTCAGAACTGTAAGCTTTTACCCTAAATAAAATTCCCATTATAAAAGCCAACCCATTTCTGGTACTTTGCATGGGCAGCCCTTTAGCAAACTAAGACAGAAATATTTAGTCTTCCAGTCCATGAGTATGGAATGTCCTTCCATTTATTTAGACCTTCTTTGATTTCTTTTTGCAAAGCTTTGTAGTTTTATGAGTATAAATCCTTTGAATCCTTGGTTAAATTTATTTCTAGATATTTGATTCATTTAATTGCTATTGTAAATGGGATTTTTAAATTGATTTCCTCCTCAGATTGTTCATTACTACTGTATAGAAACACTACTGATCTTTGTGTGTTGATCTTGTACTTCACCACTTTGTTGAATTCATTTTTTAGCTCTAGAACTTTGTTATGCTTTTTCAGGACTTCCTCTATGTAGGATCATGATATCTGTAAATAGTGAAAGTTTTACTTCTTCACTTCCAATTTGTATGCCTTTTAGTTTTTTTTCTTGCCTAATTGCTCTGGCTAAAACTTCCAAAGTACTTTTGAATAACAGTGGTGACAGTGGGCATCCTTGTCTTCTTCCAGATCTTAGAGGGAAAGCTTTCAGTCTTGCACCACTGAATATGAGGTTAGCAGTGGGTTTTTCATATATGCCCTTTATCATGCTGAGGAAGTTTCCTTCTATTCCTGTTTTTCTAAGTGTTTATATCAAGAACTGATGCTGGATATTGTCACAAATGCTTTTTCTGTATCAATTGAGATGATCGTATGTTTTCCCCTTTGTTTTGTCAGTGTGGAATATTATATTAATTGATTTTCTTATGTTGAACGACCCTTGCATAGCTGTGATAAATTCTACTTGATCATGGTGTATAATTCTTTTATGTGCTGTTGGCTTTGATTTGCTATTATTTTGTTCAGGATATTGCATCTATATTCATAAGAGAAGTTGGTCTATAATTTTCTTTTCTTGTAGTATCTTTATCTGGCTTTGGTATTAGGGTTATGTTGGCTTTATAGAATGAGTTAGGTAGTGTTCCTACCTCTTCAATTTTTTGGAAAAATTTTAGCAGGATTAGTATTCATTCTTCTTGAAATATTTGGTACAATTCACCAATGAAGCCATCTGGTGTCAGCTTTTCTTTGTTGTTGTTGCTGTTTTTCTTTTTTTTTTTGGTAGTTCTGCAGAAAGTTTAAAATAGAATTCTTATAAGACCCAGTAATTCCACTTCTAGATAGATACCCCCCAAAATTGAAAACAGGGTCTCAAACATTTGTACACCAGTGTTCATATAACATAATTATTCACAATAACCAAAAGATTGGAAACAATCGGAGTGTCCATAAACAGGTAATGGATAAACAAAATGTAGCATGTACACATGGAATTTGTAATACACAAAGGCTTTACCATATTCCTTACATGCATAGGGTCTTTCTACGATGTGAGACTTGATTTGACTACTGTGGCAAGTGAAATATGTAAAGGTTTTACTCCATTCCATACATTCCCAGGGCTTTGCAGTAATTTTCAATTTATTAAATAAGTATTATGAAACAATAAAAGCTTTCCAATATACTCTACAAGCAGAATCCTTCTTTTCAATGTAAGTTCTTACACATTCTGTGAAGTATGAACAAATAACAAAGGCTCTTCCACATTCCTTATACTAATGAGTTTCTCTCCATTCCAAGTCCTTACATGGTGTAAGGTGACATTCTTTATATTCACAGGGTCTTTCACAAGATGAGTTTGGATATGACTCTTAAGATCTGATGCACATTTAAAGGCTTTTTCACATGACTTACATTCATAGTACTACTCTCTTGTATGATTTCTTACATGTTTAGAAAGGGCTGAAGCCTGAATGAAGGCTTTCCCACATTCCTTACATTCATAGGTTTTCTCTCCAATGTGGGTTCACATGTGAATATTAAGGGATGTGGAATATGTAAAGGCTTTCCCACATTACTTACAGGCTTTTTCTCCACTGTGAGTTTGCATGTGTATATTAAGGCTTGTAGAGTGAGTTAAGGCCTTCCCACATTCCTTACATTCATAAGCCTTCTCTCCAGTGTGAGTTCTTAAATGTACAATAGGTCCTAAGGATTGTGTAAAGGCTTTCCCACATTCCTTACATCGATATGATTTCACTCCACTGTGAATTCTTACGTGTTGATTAAGACTTGAGGAATTGGTGAAGGCTTTCCCACATTCCTTACATTCAAGTTTTTTTCCATTGTGAGTTCACATGTGTAACAGAAGTCCTGAGTCTTGAGTGAAGGCTTTCCCTCATTCCCTATAGACATAGAGCTTCTCTCCAATGTGAATTCTTACATGTTCTGTAAGGTGTGATGAATTAGTGAAAGCTTTACACATTCCTTACATATATGGGTTTTTTCCAATGTGAGCACTCACATGTACCTTAAGGGATGAATGGTTAGCAAAGGCTCTTCCATAGTTTTTGTATTCATGTAACTTCTCTTTTGTATGAATTTTTGGTGTACAATTTTATTTGGAAGCTGACACAGACTTTTTCACATTGATAACACTCAAATTTCTCTCCAACATGGGTTCCTTTGCTCAGAGTAAAGACAGAGCTTTTTCTGAAGGCTTTTCCACATTAATTATCCTTAAATGCTTTCTCTCTAATGTAAATTCTCATGTGAGTCTCAAGATATGAATGTTCAATGAAGGGTTTTCCACATTGCTTAGAGTCATAAAATTTCTCTCCAGTGTAGCTTCTTTCCAGTTGTATTCTACTAGAAGTGTTTTCCCCCAGAAATATCTCTCTGAGGTGCTGACACTATGGTGGTTTTTTGGTTTTGTTTTGTTTTGTTTTTTAATTTATTTACCCCCCCCCCCCCCACTGCTTGTGCTTGCTGTGTCCATTTGCTGTGCGTTTTTTCTGTGTCTGCTTGTCGCACCTTGTTGCATCATCTTGCTGCGCCAGCTCACGGCGCTGCATTGGCCATCAGCTCACCTTCACCAGGAGGCCCCAGGAATCGAACCCAGGGCCTCCCATATGGTAAACGGAAGCCCAACCACTTCAGCCACATCCGCTTCCCTGACACTATGGTTTTAAGTTGCAAGTCCAATTTCTGGAGAATGCCTCTTTCCTCTGTTCTCAGGTCTCTTCCTTCTAATTGAGAGATCAGACTGGGTTTGCATAATTTTTACCCTGCTAGTATGACCATGTTCCTGTAGTTCTCCATCATCACATCTCTGTAGAGATTTCTCTGCCTTTGATTCAGAAAAGTCCACTCCTCCTGATCAAAGTCCACAGCCACATTGTCAAAGGTCGCCAAGTCCTGAAAAGAATCTGACAGCAACCCAGCCATCATCCTTGCCTCCCTTGTATTCCCCTCATGAAGACTGAAAGAGTCATGAGAAAGACAGCCACCTGCAGGGAACACATCTATAGCTGCCATCCTGTGAGCTAATAGTATACTGAACATTCTTCTGCTTCCAAGCTTCCTTCATGGCAGCTTGTAAATTTAGGAGGATAGGTAATCTTAATCCCTCTTGGTACAGTGGTATCTAGAGCCCATCAGAACAGGCCAGAATCACCAGGTCTGTAAAGACTCTGGATTCAGAGTCAATGTGACCAGAACAGCAGCAAGGCTTTTCCTTCTGAAGAAGGGACACTGATGTTCCTCTGGAGGCTTTTGAAGGGTGAGGCAGAGAATGAAAAGCTAGGGCGATGCACCCTGAACACATTTTGCAACTTGCTTCTTTCCCAGTACCCATGCCCAAAGCAACTAAGCGACCCCAGACATGCCAGGAGGCAGTGCAAATTGGTTTGTTGTTGGTGTTACTGATTCAAGCTCTTTACTTGTAATTGATCTGTTGAGATCTTCTGTTTCTTCTAGAGTCAGTGTAGGTAGTTTGTGTGTTTCTAGGAATTTGTCCATTTTATCTAGGTTGTCTAATTTGTTGGCATACAGTTGTTCATAGTATCCTCTTATGATCCTTTTTATTTCTATGGGGTCAGTAGTAATGTCCCCTCTCATTTCTGATGTTATCCATTTGCATCTTCTCTCTTTTTTTCTTTTTCACTCTAGCTAAAGGTTTGTCAATTGTATTGATCATTTCAAAGAACCAACTTTTGGTTTTCTTAATACTCTCTCTTTTTTAAAACTCTCTATTTCATTTATTTCTGCCCTAATCTTTGTTATTTCTTTCCTTCTGTTTGCTTTTGGGTTTAGTCTGCTCTTCTTTTTCTAGTTCCTCCAGGTGTGCCATTAGGTCTTTGATATTAGCCTTCTTTCTTTCTTTTTTTTTTGTAAGCATCATTTTTTTTTCCTTTTTTTTTTAATTAAAGAAGTTGTGAGCTTACAAAACAATCATGTATAAGTGCAGAATTCACATACATCACCCACACACACATACCAACATCCCACATTGTTGTGGAATACCTGTTACAGATTATGAAAGAACATGATCAGACTGTTACCACTAACTATGGTCCATAGCATACACTTGGTATATTTTTTATACACCCCCTATTATTAACACTATTATTCGTATTGTACATTTATTATAGTTCATGAGAGAACACGCATATTTGTACTGTTAACCACTGCCCATCTTCTACCACATGGTTCACTGTGTTATACAGTCCCATGCCTTGTACATTTTATCCAAAGTGCACACTCAGTGACTCTCACTTTCATCACAGAGTTGTGCAGTCATCACCCCAGTAAACTCTTGAACATTTTCCCTAATCCAAAAGAAAAAAATCCCATACCCCTATTAATGACCCTTAGCCTCGATATAATACCTTCTTTGATATTGACACAAGAATATTACTGTTAACTATGGTCTATAAGTTATATTAATTGTATTTTTCCCATGCATCACTATATTCTTACCACCTTGTAATAGTGACGTACATTTCTTCTAGTTCATAGAAGAACACTCTTGTCTTTGTGTTATTAACCACAACCCTTATCCCTTATCCACTGAATAACATAGGTTCACTATGTTATTCAGTCCCTAGATTATTCTCTAGCTTTCTTTCAATTGATATTTACATCCCTAGACTACCCCTTTCAGTCATAATACCATTCATAAACCAGCCATGTTAGTTCTACTCACTATAATATGTTACCATCAACTCTATCCATTTCCACACTTGTACAGTCAAGCTAATTTAAAAGTCTACATTCATTAAGCATCAGTACCCCTTCCCAGTCCTCCTCCTATCTCCTAGTAACCTGCAGTCTAGGTTTTATCTCCATATATTTATTCTTCATATTTAGTTCTTATTAGTGAGACCATGCAATATTTGTCCTATTGTGTCTGACTTACTTCACTTAGTATAATGTCCTCAAGGTTCATCCATGTTATCATATGTATCCCAATTTCATTTCTTCTTACAGTAGCATAGTATTCCATCATTTGTCTATACCACATCTTGTTTATCCATTCATTGGTTGATGTACACTTGGATTGTTTCCAAGTTGTTGTTTTTTTAATGTATCTTAAAGGACATAAAAATTTTAAGAACCTAAATATTGTAATATGACAGATAACCTAATAATTGTATGTTCATTAAAATGACAAACATGATATTGCTGCTTGTCAAAAAAAAATAAAGAAATAAAGGGGGGAGTGGATGTAGTTTAGTGGTTGAGCACCTGCCTCCCATGTACAAGGTCCTGGGTTCAGTCCCTGGTACTGCCTAAAAAATAATAATAATGAATAATGCTGCTATGAACATTGGTGTGCAAATGTCTGTTCACATCACTGTTTTCAGTTCTTCTGGATATAGTCCTAGTAGAGGGATTGCCAGATCATATGACAGTTCTATATTTAGCTTCCTTCCAGAGGAACCACCAAACTGTCTTCCACAAAGGCTGCACAATTCTACATTCCTACCACAGTGAAAGAGTATTCCTATTTCTCCACATCCTCTCCAGCACTTGTTGTTTTCTGGTTTGTTTGTTTTTAATGCCATTCTATGAGAGGTGAGATGATATCTCTCGTTTTTAGGGCTATAAATTTCCTCTCAACACCACTTTCGCTGCATCCCATAAGTTTTGATATGTTGTTTTCATTCATCTCAAGATATTTACTGATTTCCATTGTAACTTCTTCTTTGACCCATTGATTGTTGAAGAGTATGCTATTTAACTTCCATACATTTGTTGATTTTCTAGTTCTCTGCCTTTTATTGATTTCCAACTTCATTCCATTATGGCCAGAGAATGTACTTTGTATAATTTCAATCTTTTTAAATTTATTAAAACTTGTTTTGTGACCCAATGTGTCATCTATCCTGGAGAATGATCCATGTATACTTGAAAAGAATGTATATCCTACTGTTTTGGGTTACATTATTCTGTATATGTCTGTTAGGTATTGGTCATTTATCATATTATTCAAGTTCTCAGTTTCCTTATTAATATCCTGTCTAGATGTTATATCTGTTGGTTAAAGTGGGATATTGAAGCCTCCAACTGTTATTGTAGAGGTGGCTATTTCTCTCTTCAGTTTTGCCAGTGTTTGCTTCATGTATTTGTGGCACCAGGCACCATATTTATGATTAAATAAATGAGAATGGGAACAATTAGGTACATACATATTTACGATTGTTATTTCTTCATAGTGGGTTGGCCCTTTTATTGATATATAGTGTTCTTATTTGTCTCTTGTTACAACTTTTGACTTAAAGTCTATTTTGTTTAATATTAGTATAGCTACCCCAGCTCTTTTTTGGTTACTATTTGTATGTGTTATCTTTTTCCATCCTTTCACTTTCAACCTATTTTTTGTCTTTGAGTAAGGTAAGTCTCTTGTAAACAACATATAGTTGAATTATGCTTTTTTAATCCATTCTGCCATTCTTTGTCTTTTGATTGGGGAGTTTAATCCATTAACATTCAATGTTATTACTGTAAAGGCAGTACCTCACAGCCATTTTGTCCTTTGGTTTTTATAGTCATATCCTTTTTGTCTCTCTTTTCCTTTATTGTAGCCTCCTTTTCTGTATAGTTGATCTTTTGTGATATATTTGACTGATTCCTTTCTCATTTCTGTTTCTGAATAATTTTTAATGCTTTCTGGTTACTTTGGAGTTTATATTACACAACCTGCATCTATAACCTACTAATTTGAAAAGATACCAACTTAGCTTCTATAGCAATTCTCTACTCCCATACCCCTCTGTTTACCCTCTTTATGTTGTTTTTGTCCCACATTACCTTTTTATATTTTGTCTATTATCAGTAAATATGACTTTTCTTGTAAAAAAGAAAAGTATTCTTTTCTTCACTGTATTCTTACTCTTATAGGAATTAAAGAGTAGAATTATATATTGAGGGTACAATATTGTTGGGTTTTGCATTTACCCCTTTAGTTACCTTTACTGAAGATCTTCACTTCCTCACACTACTCTAAGCCACTCTTTGCTGTCTTTTCCCTGAAACCTGAAAAACTCCCTTTAGCAATTCTTGTAGAGCTGGTCTTTTGTTGGTAGACTCTCTCAGTTTCTGTTTATCTGTGAATATTTTGAACTCTCCATTATTTTTGTAGCACAGTTTTGCCAGATAAAGGATTTTTGACCAGCAGCTTTTGTTCTTCAGTACCTTAAACATACCATACCACTACCCTCTCACCTCCATGGCTTCTGATGAGAAATGAGCACCTAGTTTTATTCAAGATCCTTTGTAGATTCCTTGTATATGACAAATTACTTTTCTCTTACTGGTTTCATAATTCTCTCTTTATCTTTGGCATTTGACATTCTGATTAGTATATGTCTTAGAGTGGGTCTATTAGGGTTTTTTCTGTTTAGAGTACATTGCACTTCTTGGACATGTATATTTATGTCTTTTGTAAGAGCTGGGAAATTTTCATGCATTATTTCCCCAGATATTCTTTCTGTCCCTTTTTCCTTCTCTTCTTCTGGGACACTTATAATATGTGTCTGCTTATATGCATCATACTTCATTGAAGTACAGTAAATACTATACTTCATTGCTCAATTTTTTAATTCTTTCCTTATCTGTTCTTCTGGCTGTATGATTTTTTTTTTTTTAAGTACTGGGGACCGGGGATTGAACCCGGGACCTTGTATGTGGGAAACCAGCGCTCAGCCACATCAGATCCCCTGAGTTGGTTTTTTTGTTTGTTTTGCTTGTTGTTTGTTTTTGGGGTTTTTTTTAGGAGGCACCGGGAACCGAACCTGGTACCTCCCATGTGGAAAGCAGGCGCACAACCACTTGAGCCACATCCGCTCCCCTGACTGGATGATTTTGATTGTCCTGTTTTCTAGTTCACTGATGCTTTCTTCTATCTGTTCAAATATGCTGTTTTATGCCTGTAATGTTTTTTTTAAATCCCCATTATTGTGCCTTTCAGTTATGTTCTTTTTAAGCTTTCAATTCTTCTTTATGCTCATACATCGCCTTCTTAATATCCTTTAGTTTATTTCTGTATTTTCCTTCATCTCCTTTAATTGATTTAGGGATTTGTTTGATTGCCTTTGATTAGTTTCAAATTCTGTGTCTCCTCTGAAGTTTTAATTTGTTTCCTTGACTGAACCATATCTTCTTGTTTCTTAGTGTGGCTTGTTATTTTTTTGCTGATGTCTGGGCATCTAATTATTTTGATGTGTTAGCTCTTAAGGTCAGTTTCTCCTTCTTGTCTAGGATTTTATTGTTGATTGGCTTTGTGGTCAGGTTCTTCTTTGATGCTTGGTCCAGTTTATTCTGGACTTTTAAAGTTGCCTGTGTTTAAATGTTCAGATATCCTCAGCTCTTATGCACGTGATTCTTGCCCTGGATATGTGGTACAATTTTAAGATTGCCCTTTTGTGTGCAATATTTTCAACTCCAGGTGAAAGCTTCCTTTCTTTTGTTCCTTCTCTGGAAATCTTGATCTGTTCTATTTGTTTTTGTGCAGAATTTTCTCCCCAGCTTCTCTGATTTGTCTAAATTCTCTCCCTCACTCAGCATCCCCTTTTCCTTACACTTTTCAGTTCTGGGACCCATCCTGTCTTACTGCAATTCAGCCTCCCCCCGCCCCCCCGTTTTTTTTCCATGAAGATTTGCCTCCAATTTCTTCCCTGTTAGGAAGTCCCACCCTGGGATTCCAGATGGGTTCAATCCAGAAAGGTCCATTTGGCGCTTAGGTGATCCAGCAAAGTAAGACTGGATTGAGTGTGTGCCCCTCTTGCCATTAGTTTTGCCATGGTCTCTTTTTTCTCTGGGGGCACTTTTGTATGTGGCAGTCCTTGTGTTCTTCCCTGGGTCTCTGCAGACTTGGGTCCCTGTGGCTATATATGCCTGGCACAGATATGTCTTGCTGCTATGCATGGCCTTATAGTCTGCATCCACAGCAGTATCCACACAGAGCTACCTCTGTGTGACTCTTAAGATGCACAGGATTGAGTGAGGAGAAGCGTCTGGACTGTCTGGGACATTAATCTCCTACCTGATTTTGGTGTTTTCTTCTTCTTCAATTCAGCATTTGTTGAGTACTTCTCCAATTGTTATCATACTCCAGAGTTCCAAGCAAGAGGAATTTGTCCTTTTATTAGTTGATTCTGAGGGGAGACTTTTCCAGGTAATGTTTTACATTGCCATGTTGATGATGTCCAATCTTACCACTTTTAAGACTTTTTCCTGACTTGGCACTGGCCCTACTATTGCAGTCCTTTAACTGTTTTCTAGAGCTTTGAGAAAGATGTTTTTGGCTGTTCTTCCTGGTTATTCAAAGCTTCAGTGGGGGGACGGGGCCCTGAAGTGTCTAACTCCACAGTCTAGATTGGGGCAGGGCCCTGTTTCATTATTGAAATCTACTCTTCCAGAGGAAATTTCAGCTTGGCCTTCAGTGTCTACATAAGGGCAGTCACTCTGGGCCTGTCACTGAATAAAGTGCTCTGTCTGTGTTATCTCACTGCAGCCTCAGGGAGGTACTCTGATTCTCCCCATTTTACAGAGAAGGAAGCTGAGGTTCAGCTCAAGAGTCCCTTCCTGGAGGCCAACAGAGCTGGTCAGTGGTAAAGCCGGGTGGGCCCACCTACTCACCTAGCCCTGTGGAAACCTGCATCTTTACACTCAGGGTTTTTCTGAGGCATCCCAGTTGGGTTGTTACCTATTAGTGACACTTGCTGCCTTCATTTTCAGAAAAGGAGTAGTTACTTTTCTGAATCTCATTTTTCAGATTATTGAAGGTACTAGGAATTTCTCCTCCTGATGCTTTCTTTATTCTCAGAGTTATATGACACCATGGCACCAAGCCTTCCAGACTTCTGAACCTGGCTGAGGAAGACACAATGGCACATATAGGGACAGCAAGTCCCTTTTGCTCTTAGGCAGTCTTCTGGTTCTGCCTTTACAATGAGTAGCAGCTCTTAGACTAGAGACAGAGCCCCAGGAGATAGGAGGCTCTCTAAAATCATCTTGAACTGTTGATGTTATTATAGTCATAATAGTTACCATTTAGGGCCTAGCTCTGCCACTTACCAGTTGTGACCTCAGATTAGTTACCTAACCTCTCTGTCCCTTAGTCTCCTCATCTAGAAAATGTATATAATAGCATTTATTCAAATATGAGACTGTATTTCTCCTTTGTTGTTCTTATCATTATAATTTTAGTTAAATAATTATTTGTGCAATTATTTGCTTAATATCTGACCCTTCCACTAGGCAGTAAGCACCACAAAAGCAGAAGTTGCATTGGTCTTGTTCTTTTATTATCCCTTGCACTTAGCACATGGCAGACCCTCAATAAATATTTGTTGAATAAAATAATGAACTAATGCCTTAAAAGCATTTAGCACAATGCTTAGCAGGTACGGTCTTAGATCCTAGTTTTTGTTGTTGTTAGTGTTATAATTATTATTCTTTTGCCAGATGCTAAATGAAAGGCTTTCACGAAATAGTTCCGATTCTCAAAACAGCCTTGCAGGGTAGGAATTATGCTCATCTTGCAAAAATGGACATTGAGACTCAGGTAAATTAAATTAGTTGCCCAAGTGCCGTAGAACTGTTAACAGCAAAGCCCATAACTTATCTGTTGCCCCAAATTCCTCCTCAGAAGGTACAGAATCCTGAGTCTCTTCATACAAAACAGGATCAGTATCACTAGTGATATAAAATTTCTTGAGCACAGGTATCTTAGAAATAAAGCACATATTGTCAGAGGCAGTACAGCACTTGTAGGTTTAGTATATGGGAAGTTATACTTGCCCAGAAGATAAGCAGCTTTCCCAGGTTGCCACCCACCGCCCCTAGCCAAGTACAGGAGGACTCCCCAACTGTACACCACCAATCTAGGAATCTCCCTCTCTACCCAAGTAGTAGCCAACTCCCTGCTGAATGTGGGATCCCCCCTCAAGGATGAGAAGGACGTAGGTATTTGTTCAGTGCTTGATTCATGAGGAAAGACATGGAGCACATCTGGTTTTTCTCAATGTTGTAAACCCAGCGCCTAGCACAGCGCCTGGCAGAGATGGTGCTCAGCAACTATTTGGCAAATGAACAAATGAATACATGATTGATTGAATGAATGAATGGATGAATGAACAAACGGACAAATCAGCATGGTGTGTCAGGCCCTATGTCGCTTTGCCCATATTTTATCTTATTTAATGCTCTGAATGGATGTATGAGGTAGGAGCAATAAGGAGATAAGGTTCACAGGAATGAGGTTGCTTAACCAGGGTCACCCAGAAGAATGGATGTTCAAATCTTGGTGTCCCTACCCCATATATTGCCCTAAAGAGAAGAAAGCATTCCCCAGGTCACTGGAATTCCCCCTTCCACCAGCAAGAAAGCCATTACAACTCTAGATGTGGTGGAACCTCAAAGAGGAGGCAAGTGCAGGGAATGAATTGTTCTGAGGGTTCTCACATCCTTGTACAGCCATGGCTATGGATATAGCAGTATATGGGAGACTGGAAAAGAGAGGGAAAGGTAGGAAGAAGTGGAAGATACAGCCTAAGTCCTTGTTTCTCTATATACTTGGCCCGCCAGGGGCAGTTTTTCCACAAATGTCATCACTATCACACTAACCTTTATTGAATACTGATCTTGTGCTGAGTGATATACATACTTTGCTTCGTTCCATCCTCATCCTGCCTGAGAAAGGCACTATTATTACTGTCTACCACTCCCACTTACAGAGGCAAAAACTGAAAATTAGAGGGGCTGAGGAACTGTCTTGAGGCCCCTGAGAACAAGTCAGTGGCAGAGTTGGCCTTCCACCCAGACTGCCTGGCTCCAAAGCCTCCACCCTAAATGGCACTAATGGGACAGGCTGGCCTCCAGGGGACTGCTTAATCCCTGGAGCAGCTGCTGAGGTTCCAGAGGTCAATGACCCTCCCAATTCTAAACCCAGCCCATCTGTAGGTCAACACTGGTGTCTTAACATCATCTTCAAATGTCAGAGCTGAGAAAATCGCAGGAGGGCTGTTTTCTGAGGTCCATGCAGGAGCAGTACTGGCACCAGGGTTGATGCCTCTTACTGAAGGACGCTTTTGACTTTGGAGGTCTCAGCCCAGTGACATGGCTGAGCTCTAGGACTGGTGATCCAGTTGGGATGAGGTTTGTTGGACTAAAAATCAGGCTACTTTTCTGCTTGAACTCTTGGAATTCACTTGGACCCAAGTCCTGTTCTGTCCCAGAGATGTTTCCAGTCCTCAGAAGGATATCTACCTCCTCTGAAGCCAGGGTTATGACTCAGCCATGGAGCCAGGCCATCCAGGACTGGACTGGGGACCACAGAGGGCAGGGACCACAGGACTCAGCTCCCAGCTTGAAACATAAAAAGAAGAGGTTCACTGCTAAAAGGCCAGGCCCCTAGAGTCTACCCCGCCATGGCTGGGAGGTTGAAAGAGCATGGTTTGGAGCCACCCAGACCTGGATTCCAGTCATGGTTCCTCCAACTACTGGCCAGAAGACTTTGGGAAAGTCATTCTGCATTTCTGAGTTTCCCCAACTGGATGATGGGGGGTGATGTTGCTTTCCTTGGAGCTTTGTTGGTGGCTGAGGAGACTAGTCTTTGGCCCAGATCACAAGATCTCTGGATCACTGAATAAATGGTAGCTTCCCTGCCCTAGCCTGCCAAGCTTCGCACATTCCTGGATTTCTAACCCTGATTTTGGCGTGAAGCTGCCATCCTATAGAGCTAGGCTGAGGAAGGGACAGGCAGTGCCACACCATGGTTCAGAGCTCAGACTCCAGAGTCAGACCTGTGTGGAATCTTAGCTCTGCCATGTACTTACTGTGTGTTCTTGAACAAAGAATTTCACCTCTCTGAGCCTCTCTTTCCTCTTCTGTAAAACAATAACCCCAAGACAGTGTGCAGATGAAGTTCTTAACACAGAGCCTGGCACATAGTAAGAGCTCAGTAACCATCATCATCATTACTATCATTTGCTTGTCTGCAGACTCCCACCTCCTACCCCATGTTCTGAGGCAGCTTTTCAGATCAAGGAGCCTCACTAAGCACCCTTTTCTCCTAGAGGTCCCTGTTTATGGGCTCTGGGTCACCTGGAGATCTTGCCAGGAGAACCAGACAAGATCTCTATTAGGAAACCCTGACTGAGTGGGAAGAGCAGGCCTACTTCCAGAACTGTGTGTGCTGCAGCCAGGGAAATAGGGCATTTGCAAATTATTCTTTCTTCACCAGTCCCCTAAGGCAGAGTTTCTACTTTAACTGAGATGGGCTTTTTCATCCTCCAAAAGGACCTTGTTATTGGTGTCCCAGTTTACCTCACCCCTGCCTCCACTGTTGTCAGCTTCACTAGGTACAGCATGTGAAGAGGGGGTATCATTGTGCCCCTCCAGGACCAGGTATAAGCTCCTACTAAGGGCCATGGGCCCACGTGGCTTTCTGTGAGAGCAGGTGCTCAGGGAGTCAGCTTGAGGTTCCCTTATCTGCATGCTAAATTGGACTTGACAGAAATGTCTCTCCCTGGCCTGTAACAGAGTATTACTGGGGCAGCCTCTCCTCTGGGTGCCAGAGAAAGGTGTTCACCCTCCGAACTCAGCAGTATCATCCAGGTATGACACAACCATAAACACTACCCAAGCATATGCTTTCTTTATTTTTTTATCCCCCCGCCCCCAGGCTCCCTCGTCTGTCTGCTCATCTTCTTTAGGAGGCCCCAGGAACCAACCTCCCAGGACCTCCCATGTGGGAGATGAGTGCCCAACTACTTGAGCCACTTCTGCTCCCTGTGGTTGCGGCATTTGCTGGTTGCGGCATCTTGCTGGTTGCAGCGTCTGTTCTTTGAAGCATCTTGCTCATTGCGGCATCTGCTCATTCTCTTTAGGAGGCACTGGGAACCTAACCCAGGACCTTCCATATGGGAGGTGGGTACACAATTGCTTGAACCACATCCACTACCCAGGCACATGCTTTCTGACAGTGGTTTAGGCAACATCTGTAGAAGGGGCTTCTGGGCTCCACAGACTGCTGACTACAGAGAATGGGTAGAGCAGGTGTAATCTATTAATAGTGAATTCATAAATTGACATCCTCTGCTGACTTTAGTCTAAGATGGTAAAATGACCCCATAGATTTATATGGAAAAAATGTACATTAACCACATTTTATGGTATCCACAGTTATATGTTGTCTCTTTGGATCCTTGTACTTAAGTACCATTGTTACTAGGGAGAATATATTTTTCTACTTCAAAAAGTCAAAGCAATTGACAAATCATCAGACATTTCAATTCCACTGACATTTAGCACCTAATTTGTACTGGGTACTATATATTAAATGCTTTCATATGTATTCTTTTTTTAAAAAAATTACATAAATAATACATGATCACTTGAAAATTTAATACTTATATGTATATACAATACACATACACACCTGTATTTGTAAAAGGGAAAAATGGAACCTCCTTTTTACCACCCCATAATGTCACTCTCTAGGGCCTCAAATTTGAGGTATACCCTCCTAGATTTTTTCCCATGCCATGTGTGTATAATAAATGAAAAAATGGATCTTTTCATGCACAATGTTTGCTTTCTCACTGGTCTGTTTTGCCGAAAATCCTTCCATTTCATTACATACATTATTTTTAAAGGCTGTATAATGTTCCATTGTAAAAATGTCTCTTTCCTATTATTTCTCCAATCTCCTATTGGTGGGTATTTTGGTTATTTCCAGTTTTTCACTATTGCAGACAATGTGTAACAGTGTTGAGCATATATCTTTATACACTTGTGAGGGGGCTGCAAGAATAGATTTCCAGGATTGCAATTGCTTGATATGAGGATAAATGGATTTTTAATAAAAAGGCTTTCAAAACAATTGTATTATCTTAAATGCCCAACAGTAGTGTGCAAGAGTTCCCATTTCCCCACAACCCCACTGCCTCCTGGATATTATGTCTTTTTTTTTTTTTTTTTTTTTTTTTTTTATTATGGGTAAAAATCAAAATTCTCACAATACATACAAACATTTGCATAATGATATATAAATATATGTGCATATATGTGTATTTGCTTACAAAAATGTTATTTATATATATATATATATACATATATTTTAAGAGGTGCTTAGATTACCTAAAATATTACACGGAACCCACTGGGATTCCCATGTTGCCCACCTCCCACACCTCCCACCACATCCCACACAAACATCTCCCACAAGTGTGGCCCACCAACCTCAATGAACTTACACATCCTGGAGCCTTGCCACCAACCATAGACCACAGTTCACACTGTAGACCACACTCTCTCCCACTCAGTTCTGAGTGGTGTGTGCTGATTTAAAATGGCCTACATCCATTGCCACAACAGTACTCAGGACAACCTCCAACTCCCAAAGAAGCCCCTGTATTTCAACTGATCATCCCCTCCCTACCCAAAAACTGTCAAGTGGCCACTGGCTCCACCTCATTGTTATAATTTCTTGCATTGCAAGAATCACCATATGTGAGCAAGAGAATACCATCAAGTCCACTCTAGTCCATAGTTCTTCCCCCAATCCAGAGGCGACTGGGATGGTGATGTCCACTCCAACTCCAAGTGAGAGAGGGCTTATATCCCATGGATATGGTGGGTGGGATGATCCTGCCTGCAGATGCAGGCCCTCTCCATTCCCTGGGATGGCCATTTC
>JAKSZT010017719.1:4459115-4555031 GCA_026826555.1 Tolypeutes matacus | reverse complement strand
AGAGAGAGAGAGAGAGAGAGAGAGAGAGAGAGAGAGAGAGAGAGAGAAAGAAAGAAAGAAAAGAAACAGAAAAGAAACAGAAAAAGAGAAAAACCCTAATGAGCTACTGCTCTGTTATTTCATTTGGAATTTATCTGTACAGTTTATATGATCAAACCACACAAGTATAGTTCAGGGTGCCAGAACTCCTCATTTCTAAAGTTTGAAAGTGATCTTTTTAAGGCAGAGCAGGAGAACATGGGAAAAAACTCTTTCATCTGAAACTTTTAAAAAGAGAGAAAAAAAATGGAAAGCATAAGATGAAAATGTGGCACATTTTTATGCTGTGGGGAGTTTTTTTCCTCTCAACACAGCAGAATTTTCCTTATTAAATAGATAGCTGTGTAAGAAAAACCAAAACCAGACGTGGGATAGAAGTGAGACAGGGGCAGCAATGGGAGGAACAAGAGAGCAGTGAGTCTCTGGGCTTGTGGCAGACCCTGGGTGCCAGCCACAGGCTTTGGCTCTGGAAACCTACAAGCGCCCAGTTTCAAGTGGGCTCTATGCCATGGAGCATGGGTGTCCCTCAGCTTAAGAGATGTCTGTTCAGGAGAGCACCTTCTTTGCTGGCCCTGCACTCCCTCCTTGGGGCCAGGACATCTTGTGGACTTCCCTGGTGGGGGCCTGGATTCACTGTCAGGAAGAAGGCTTGGCCACATGCCCCTGGTATTGGGGCCAGCCCAGCTATTCAGGGCTTCCATAGGAGAGCAAGCTGAAGGTTGTTCAGTCTTGACCCCTTGAGTCTATGCCCCACCACAGCAGTCTAGTTAGCATTCATGTTGTAGCCACAGCAGTGTCACCAGGACCTGTGTGAGGCATAGAAGGATGGAGCAGAACAGAAGCTGGAGGGGTCAGGGCTGCCCCAGGGAAGGAGGCTCTGGAAGCACCAGGCCAGCTGGCACAGAATAGAAGGACTCTTGGGCAAAGGAAGAAGAAGTGCTGGCCTAGCTCCTGTGCATATCTCAGCAAGGACAGAGAGACTTTCTGCCCACAGTCTGAAGGGGCATGATCTGGGTAGCTGTCTATCTCAGTGGAAGTCCAGCCTGCAGCACACAGCCACAGGGCAGATGCCTTCTGTCAACAGTGTCCTCAGGACAGTGGCCCATAGCCAGGACCTTTGCATCCCAACTCTGTGTGTGGGACCCTCATCCCTGTGCCAGCCAATGACTCCCAGCCCCCAATATTGCTTTCTCCCCATCTTTGGAGTTAAACAGGTTTGAATTCAAATCCTGGTTTCTCTACTTACACGCTGTCTGATCTTAAACAAGTCACTTCACACTCTGCACTTCCATTTCCTAACCTATAAAATGGGTGTAATGAGAGTACCTTTTGTGAAGTGTTGCTATGAGGATTCCATGGCCCAAAAAATGTCCCATACCAGTGGCTGTTACTATTATGGTTGTTTCTTCCAATGCATCTGTACCTCCCATTCCAGCCTCAATTCCTGGCATTGTCCAGTCCTAAGGCAGCCAGGGTCAGTGGCTGGTTCAATTACTGTCCATCTTAACAAGGCCAACAACACAGTGTCATCTGCTGTAATAACTTCTATATAAATAGGAAAAGGAGTGGAGATGTCCCAGCTGTGCTGTCCCAATCCAGACAGAAGCTCTAGCACTGGCCTGGCCAAAGTGGGTGGCTATCATGTGGTTGGCATCTGGGCTCCATCTGGGTGCATCCCACCCATGAACATCTTGATGCTGCTCTGAGTGAGACCTTGCAATGGAGCCAGGATCAGGGTCAGCTCAGCTTCATAGGCACCTCAGTGTTCCATGTCCTGAGCCAGGAGATTCCTGACAACCACCATCATTACCTACATGCCACGTCAAGGAAACCAAGGCTCTGGGAGGTGGAAAGGCTTGCCTGAGGCCACCCAGCTTGTAAGTGGCAGAGCCAAGTTCCAAGTCTCCTGGCTGTGAGTCCTGTATTCTCCCACTTACACCACAGCTGCCTGTCATATGGCAGAGCTGGTAAGGCTTCCAGACCTGGGTAGGCCACTAAAGATGGGATCCGGGATGGATAATGCCACACTGGGGCACAAGGAAAGTGGTGGAGAGTGTGTGAGGTGATAGATGTAGGGGAGATAGCCACAGTTAATTATGAGCCCTCTTGGAGAGTGGTGACCTCAAGGGAGAAATCAGGCAGGAGAGCCATAACCTGAGTACCCCCTGACTTCAGCTATGTCCCCATCTTGCCTCACTGACTGCCAGATACCAGAGGATCTAGTTAGGTTAAAATAAAGACTAACAATGTGGTAAGGTGGTTAGCTGTCTGGACAGATCAGTGCCCAAATACTGCCTCTTCTAGCCAACATCATCTAATACCAAAACCAGATAAAGATATCACAAGAAAAGAAAATTACAGACCAAAATCCCTTATGAACGTAGTTGCAAAAATCCTCAACAAAAATATTAGTACACTGAACCCAATAGCACATTAAAAGGATTATATACTATGACCAAGTGGGATTTATCCCAGGAATGTAAGGATAGTTCAACATAAGAAAATGAATGAATATAATACATTAAATTAAAAGAATGCAGGGGG
The DNA here is from genome assembly GCA_026826555.1 of Tolypeutes matacus. Taxonomy (NCBI): domain Eukaryota; kingdom Metazoa; phylum Chordata; class Mammalia; order Cingulata; family Chlamyphoridae; genus Tolypeutes; species Tolypeutes matacus. The sequence goes on along the minus strand of JAKSZT010017719.1, from coordinate 4,552,448 downwards.
AAATCCACATGATCATTTCAAGTGAAGCAGAAAAGGCATTTGAACAAATCCATCATTCTGTCTTCATAAAAATCATTCAGAAAACTAGAAATAGAAAGAAACTTCCTCAACATGATAAAGGGTGTATCAGTTTGGCAGTTTGATATCATTATGAATTCCAAAAATAGATATTGGATTATGCTTGTAAACTGGTCTGTTCTGGCATGATTAAGTTATGATTAGGGCTTTGATTGGGTTCATCAGTAGGGTGTTGAGCCCTGCCCCTTGGTGGGTGGGGTCTCAAAGATAAAAGACATGGCAAAGGACAGAGTTGGAGTTTTAAAGTTGGAGTTTTTGAGTTGGAGTTCTGATGCAGTCTTGAGCTGGAACCCTGGGAAGTAAGCATACAGAGGAGCTTGGTCATGGGATAGGAGAGAAGGCCCTGGTAAAAGAGATGAGCCATTCACCTGACAGTTCAGAGCTGGCCTTGTGGAGAGAGGCAAAGGCTAGAGAGCCTCATAGTCTACAGCTGACCTTGTGGAGGAAACAGAGGAGCTGAGCCCAAAGAGAAATGGAGCCCCAGGAAGAGAGGAACCCCAGAAGCCTGAACCATGGCAAACGTCAGCAGCTGTCTTGCTCCAACACGTGGCAACAGAATGTTGAAGGAAGAAACTTGTGCTTTATGGCATGGTAGCTGTAAGCTTCTACCCCAAATAAATACCCTTTATAAAAACCAACCGGTTATTGGTATTTTGCATTAGCACCCCATTGGCTGACCAATACAAAGGGCATGTATGAAAAACCCACAGTTAACATCATACTCAATGGTGAAAGACTGAAAGCTTTCCCCCCAAGATCAGGAACAAGACAAGGATGCCCACTAATATCACTGCTATTCAACGTTGTATGGGAAGTTCTAGCCAGAGCAATTAGGCAAGAAAAATGAATAAAAGGCACCCAAATTGGAAGTGAAGAAGTAAAACTTTCTTTATTTGCAGAGGACATGATCCTGTATATATAGTAAATCCTGAAGAATCTTCAAAGAAGCTACAGAGCTAATAAATGAATTCAGCAAAGTGGCGAATAAAAGATGAACACACAAAAATCAGTGGTATTTCTACACACCAGCAATGAACAATCCAAAAAGAAAATCAAGAAAACACTACTGTTTATAACAGCACCCAAAAGAATCAAATATCTGAGAATAAATTTAAACAAGGATGTAAAAGACTTGTACGTGGAAAACTGTAAAACATTGCTGAAAGGGATTAAACAAGATTTAAATGGAAAGACATTAGTGTTCATTGGTTGGAAGACTATAAATACTGTTAAGATGTCCATTCAATCTGTGGCCGTTGGGGAATTTGATGTAATTATGAATTCCAAAAGTATAATTGAATCATGCTTGTAAACTGATCTGTTAATCCGGGCATGATTAGGTTAGGATTAGGCCGTTGAGCCCCACCCTTTGGTGGGTGGGGAATCGAATATAAAAGGCAAGGCAAAGAAGAGTTGAAGCAGTCTTTTGAGAAGCAGTTTTGATGTTGGAAAGAAGGCCCCAGGAGAAGAGAAGCAAGCCGTTTGCCTGATCGTCTACAGCTGACCCTGTGGAGGAAACAGGAGCTAAGCCCGGAGAGAAACGCAGCCCCAGGAAGAGAGGAACTCCAGAAGCCTGAACCCTGGCAAACGCCAGCAGCAGTCTTGTTCTAACACGTGGCAATGGACTGTGGTGAGAGAAAAAACTTAATGCTTTATGGCCTGGTATCTGTGGACTTCTACCCCAAATAAATACCCTTTGTAAAGACCAACACATTTTTGGTATTTCACATTAGCACCCCTTTGGCTGACTAATACACAATCCAAAGCAATTTACAGATTCAATGCAATCCCAATCAAAATTCCAACAGCCTTCTTTACAAAAATGGGAAAGCCAATCATGAAATTTATATGGAAGGGACCCCAAATAGCCAAAACCATCTTGAAAAAGAAGAATAAAGTTGGAAGACTCACACTTCCTGATTTCAAAACTTCTTACAAATCCTGCCTCTTCCACTTGCCAGCTGTGCGACCTTGGGCAAGTGACCCAACTTCTCTCAGCTTCAGTTTAATTCCTCTGTTTAAATGGGGATAATAACTCTCAGACAACAGGGTTGTTTTTATGAATCAATAATCTGCAAAACTTTTTGTTTAGGACCAGCATATAGTAAGTGCTCAGTAAACTTTACTATTATTATAATCACTTGACTCTTGGTGTCTCTTTCTTCAGCTACAAAAGAAGGGTAATAGTATCTGCTTAGTAAAGTTATTGTATGGATTAAATAAAATATGCTTCCATTCATGTATTCTTTCTTTCAACTAATGTTTACCATATTAGTAAACATTTAGCTCCTGTGTGCTCTAACTCTGGAGATTCAGCTTGTGGAGCAAGACACAGTTCCTACTCTCAAGGGTTTTAAGTCTGATGGGGGAATAAGACGTTAATATATGAATGAGACAAATAAGTATCTAATTACAGTTTTGGTGAGTACTTAACTGTATATAGGGCTTAGCACAGAGTCTGGCACAGTTTAGTTGGGATATGGCTCTTATGATTTCATTATGGTTTAGGCTTTTAAATATTTTCAGTTATGAGCTAATATGATACTGAAAAGATTTCCCTGGGTTTACACAGTGTTAACTGTAGAAAATTTGCTGCTTCTGGAGCAGTTTTTGTTCTGGGAAGTGAAAGGCTATTTATGTGGTGGCTTATGTCAAGGTATTGTCAAGGCTCAAGGTCTCCCCAAGTTACTAGGGCCAGGAGGCCTCCTTTGGGAGGTCCACTTAGTCCTCAGAATATCTTGGTCTTGGCTTATACTTTCAGGACCTGGTGAGTAGACAGATGTCTGAGTCTGCATATTTTGTAGAGGAGAGTGTTAAACAGTCCAACAGTGAAATTTTCTCTCTTATGAAGTAGTAAGTTCTCATACTGCCAGGATGCAAGCCTTCCATCTGAGCATGTTGTTTGATAAAGGGCGATTCCCCATGTGTTTCTGGTGACTGTTAAGTAGGAAACACAGGCACTGCAGCTAGACAGACCATGGTTCAAATCTTGTACCACCAATACTAACTCGTTGTGGGGCCTTAGGCAGGCTTCTTAGTCCCTCTGAGCTTTAGTTTTCTCTTCCTACTTCACAGGGTTGATGGAAGATTATATGAGTTAATACAGGTAAAATCTGTCTCATAATAGATCCTCAGGAAGCATCAGTTCTCTCCCCTTTCCCTTACCATGCCTCTTAAATTTCTTTGCTCCCTGGGCTGAAATTTTTCTCTGCCTCCCTGAGTCTGCCAGGTTTAAGTCTACATGCTGCATCTGGAATAAAGCTGCCTTGTGTCCCATATCCCTTCACCTCATGCTCAGCACTAAAGCATATATTTTGTCGTGGTTGAAGTGGTAATGGGATTTACAGGATTGCCACTGCTGAATCCTTGGGGAGATAACTGAGTTACATTCTTAAGAGAGGAGAGGAAAAACAAGGTTAAGAGAAAGAATAAATCTATGAATTTAAACCTACCAAACTGGCGCTTCTATGAAGGTAAATTCATTATAATTATTAAGATTTTGAAAATATAGTAAGTAATGCCAGAAAGAGAGAAGTCGGAAATGGCTCCTATGAGAAGTGCTAGCATATGTTTCTGTGATTTAATGGTTTCCTGTAACAATGTGTAGCTATTTTAAAAGCAGATGAATGACTCATTGTATCCAGCACCAGCAGTACTCTGTGATGGCAGGAAGCATGTACTCCAGAGGAGGCAAGCTTGAGTTCATTTCCTATCTCCATTATTTACCAGCTGTGTGACCTTGATTGGGTTTCGTGTCCTCTCTGAGATAATTTTCCTCTTCTACAAAATGAGTTGTTGTAAGGATAAATAAGATGATGAATGTATAACTCTTAGTGCATTGCTTATCCATCTATGCAAAACAAAAAGAAAGCCCACAACTTTTATATTAAGTATCTGACTGATTTTAATGTTTGTAATAATTTTTAGTTGTATAATAGTAAAAATTTAAGGCTATAAATTTTCCTCTGATTACCACTTTGGCTAGATCCCATAAGTTTTGATATGAGTGTTCTCATTTTCATTGTCTTCAAATAGATTTTTTATTTTAGTTTTATTGTTTTATCTTTGACCTAAGAGTTACTTATGAGTGTGTGTATTTCCCAAAATTGTTTGAATTTTTTCTAAATTTCCAGCTAAATCCTAGATAAGTTGTAGTAAGGCCAAAGAATTTGGATAATATGGCTTCTTCCTTTTGGGACTTCATTGAACTGTTCATTATAGCTAGTATATAATAAATTTTTATAAGCATTCTGTAGATATTTGAATATAATTATTTTTTATTTGTATAAAACCACACTTGTCTACAAACACATATATGCATGCCAGTGTTCATAGCAGCATTATTCACTATTTTTTTTTTTTTTAGCAGCCAATTGTGTGGTGTGTTTTACTTCTTTTTTTTTTTTTTTTTTTTTTTTTTTAATTTCTCAATTAAATGTAATGGATGCATATAAAATTTTTGTTTTTGGATCAAACAATATGTTACACAATATATTTGATTCATAGTAACGCATTCATACAGTATTTGTCCTTTTGTGTCTGGCTTGCTTCACTCAACATAATGTCCTCCAGGTTCATCCATGTTGCCATATGCTTTACGACTTCATTTCTTCTTACAGCTGCATAATAGTCCATCGTGTGAATAGGCCACAGTTTGTTTATCCATTCTTCTGTTGATGGACACCTGGGTTGTTTCCAACTTTTGCCAATGGTAAATAATGTTGCTGTGAACATCAGTGTGCAGATGTCTGTTTGTCTCACTGCTCTCAGTTCTTCTGGGTATATACCCAATAGTGGTATTGCAGGGTCATGTGGCAAGTCTATATTCAACTTCTTTAGGAATTGCCAAACAGTCCTCCACAGTGGTTGTACCATTCTGCATTCCCACCAACAGTGAAGAAGTGTTCCTATCTCTCCACATCCTCTCCAACACTTGTAGTTCTCTGTCTTTTTAATAGTGGCCATTCTGATAGGTGTGAAATGATATCTCATTGTAGTTTTGATTTGCATTTCCCTAATCATGAGTGATGTTGAGCATTTCTTCATGTATTTTTTTGCCATTTGTATTTCTTCTTTGGAGAAATGTCTATTCAAGTCTTTGGCCCATTTTTTAATTGGGTCATTTGTCTTTTTATTGTTGAGTTGTAACATCTCTTTATATATCCTGGATATTAAGCCCTTATCAGATATGTGATTTCCAAATATTTTTTCCCATTGAGTTGGCTGCCTTTTCACCCTTCTGACAAAGTCCTGTGAGGTGCAAAGGTGTTTAATTTTGAGGAGGTCCCATTTATCTATTTTTTCTTTCGTTGCACGTGCTTTGGGTGTGAGGTCCAAGAAACCACCACCTACTACAAGGTCTTGAAGATATTTCCCTACATTTTCTTTTAGTAGTTTTATGGTCCTGGCTTTTATATTTAGATCTTTGATCCATTTTGAGTTGATTCTTGTATAGGGGGTGAAATAGAGGTCCTCTTTCATTCTTTTGGTTATAGATATCCAGTTGTCCCAGCACCATTTGTTGAAGAGACTGTTTTCTCCCATTAGTATGGGCTTGGTAGGTTTGTCAAAAACCAGTTGACTGTATAGGTGAGGGTATATTTCTGGATTCTCAATTCTATTCCACTGATCGATATGTCTATCTTTATGCCAGTACCATGCTGTTTTGACCACTGTAGCTTTGTAATATGTTTCAAGGTCAGGCAGTGAAATTCCTCCCACATTGCCCTTCTTTTTTTGAATGCTTTTGGCTATTCGGGTACACTTACCCTTCCAGATGAATTTGGTAATTGCCTTCTCTAATTCTGTAAAGTAAGCCGTTGGGATTTTGATTGGTATTGCATTGAATCTATAAATCAGTTTGGGTAAGATTGACATCTTCACGATATTTATTCTTCCAATCCATGAACACGGAATGTCTTTCCATTTGTTTAGCTCTTTTTAAATTTCTTTTAGCATTGTTTTGTAGTTTTCTGCATATAGGTCCTGTACTTCTTTGGTTAAATTAACTCCTAGGTATTTGAGTCTTTTTGTTTCTATTGAAAATGGAATTTTCCTCCTGATTTCCTCCTCAGGTTGTTCAGTACTAGTGTACAAAAACATTCCTGATTTTTGCGTGTTGATCTTATATCCTGCCACTTTGCTGAACTCATTTATTAGTTCAAGTAGCTTTGTCATGGATAGTTCAGGATTTTCTAAGTACAGGATCATGTCATCCACAAACAGAGTTTTACTTCCTCTTTTCCTATTTGGATGCCTTTAATTTTTTTGTCTTGTCTAATTGCCCTAGCTAGAACTTCTAGTACAATGTTGAATAACAATGGTGACAGTGGGCATCCTTGTCTTGTTCCTGATCTTAGAGGGAAAGCTTTCAACCCTTCCCCATTGAGTATGATGTTGGCTGTGGGTTTTTCATATATGCCTTTTATCATATTGAGGAATTTTCCTTTTATTCCTATCTTTTGAAGTATTTTTATCAAAAAAGGATGTTGGATTTTGTCGAATTTTCTGCATCTATTGAGATGATCATGTGGTTTTTTTCCTTCAATTTGTTAGTGTGCTATATTACATTGATTGATTTTCTTATGTTGAACCAGCCTTGCATACCAGGAATAAATCCCACTTGGTCATGATGTATAAGTCTTTTGATATGCTGTTGGATTCGATTTGCAAGTATTTTGTTGAGAATTTTTGCATCTATGTCCATTAGAGAGATTGGTCTGTATTTTTCTTTTCTTGTGGAATCTTTATCTGGCTTTGGTATTAGGGTGATGTTGGCTTCATAAAATGTGTTGGGTAATTTTCCCTCTTCTTCAATTTTTTGGAAGAGTTTAAACAGGATTGGTGTTAATTCTTTTAGAAATGCTTGGTTGAATTCACCTGTGAAGCCATCTGGTCCTGGACTTTTCTTTGCTGGGAGATTTTTGATGATGAATTCAATCTCCTTAATTGTGGTTGGTTTGTTAAGTTCTTGTATTTCTTGTAGCGTCAGTGTAGGTTGGTTATGTGTTTCTAGAAATTTGTCCATTTCATCTAGGTTGTCTAGTTTGTTGGCATATAGTTTCTCATAATATCCTCTTATGATTCTTTTTATTTCTGTGAGGTCATTTGTAATTTCCCCCTTTCATTTCTGATTGTATTTATTTGCATCTTCTCTCTTTTTTTCTTTGTTAGTCTAGCGAGAGGTTTGTCAATTTTATTGATCTTCTCAAAGAACCAGTTTTTGGTTTTGTTGATTTTCTCTATTGTTTTTCTGTTCTCATTTTCATTTATTTCTGCTCTAATCCTTATTATTTCTTTCCTTCTGCTTGTTTTGGGATTGGTTTGCTGTTCTTTTTCTAGTTTCTCTAGTTGTTCAGTTAAATCTTTGAGTTTAGCTCTTTCTTGTTTTTTAATATAGGCATTTAGGGCTATAAATTTCCCTCTCAAGACTGCCTTCGCTGTATCCCTTATGTATTGATATGTTGTGTTCTCATTTTCATTTGTCTCAATATCTTTATTGATTTCACTTGCAATTTCTTCTTTGACCCACCGAATATTTAGGAGTGTGTTTTTCAGTCTCCACACATTTGCAAATTTACTTTTTTCCTGTCTGTTATTGATTTCTAGTTTCATTCCATTATGATCTGAAAAGGTGCTTTGTATAATTTCAATCTTTTTATATTTATTGGGAGCTTCATTGTGACTTAACATGTGGTCTACTTGGAGAAAGATCCATGGGCACTTGAGAAGAATGTATAACCCACTGAGTTTGGATGCAGTGTTCTGTATATGTCTGTTAGGTCTAACTTGTTTATCATATTTTCAAGTTCTCTGTTTCCTTATTGATCTTCTGTCTAGTTGTTCTATTTAATGATGTGAGAGGGGTGTTGAAGTCTCCGAAGAGTATTGTAGAAATGTCTATTTCTCCCTTCAGTTTTGCCAGAGTTTGTCTCATATATTTTGGGACACACTGGTTAGGTGCATAGATATTTACGACTGTTATATCTTCCTGGAGGATCGTCCCTTTTATTAATATATAATGGCCTTCCATATCTCTTATCACTTTTTTTTGCATTTAAAGTCTGTTTTGTCTGATATTAGTATAGCTACCCCTGCTCTTTTCTGTTTACTATTTGCGTGGAGTATCTTTTTCCAACCTTTTGCTTTCAGCCGGCTTGTATCCCTGGGTCTGAGGTGAGATTCTTGTAAGCAGCATATGGATGGCTCATGTTTTTTTTATCCATTCTGTCAGCCTGTATCTTTTGATTGGGGAATTTAATCCATTCACATTCAATGATATTACTGAAAATGCACTATTTATTTCAACCATTGTATTCTTTGGTTTTCATATGCCATCTTATTTTTGACTCTCTTTTTACTCTTTTGGTTATCCTTTCTGCTTTTCTTCCTTCTATACTCTCCTCCAAGCCTCTCTCTCATGTCTTTTTCTTTCAGGTTCTAAGGCTTCCTTTAATATTTCCTGCAAAGTTGGATTCTTTTTTGCAAATTCTCTTAGTTTCTGTTTGTTTGGGAATACTTTATACTCACCTTCATATTTGAAGGACAGTTTTGCTGGATAAAGAATTCTCAGCTGGCAGTTTTTCTCTTTCAGTTTCCTAATTGTATCATACCACTGTCTTCTCGCCTCCATGGTTTCTGAAGAGAAATCTGCACTAAGTCTTACTGGACTTCCTTTGTACGTGATCATTTGCTTCTCTCTTGCTGCTCTGAGAATTTTCTCTTTATCTTTTACATTTGACATTCTGAATAGTATGTATCTTGGCTTAGGTCTATTTGGATTTATTCTGATTGGGGTATGGTGTGCTTCTTGGACATGTAAGTTCATTTCTTTCGTGAGAGTTGGGAAATTTTCAGCTATTATTTCCTCAAATACTCTTTCTGCCCCTTTTCCTTTCTCTTCCCCTTCTGGCATCCCATGACACGTATGTTGTTGCATTTTGTGTTGTCATTCAACTCTCTTACCCCCTGCTCAATTTTTCCATTCTTTTCTCTCTCTGTTCTTTTCTCTCTTCAATTTTAGCTGCTCTGTCTTTGGTATCACTTATTCTTTCTTCTGTCATTTCGAGTGTGCTGTTGTGTCCCTCAAATGTGTTTTTGACTTCACCTATTGTGTCTTTCATTCCCATGAACTCCGTTACTTTTCTGTTCAGGATTTCAAATTCTTCTTTGCATTCTCTCAATGTCTTCTTGATGTCCTTTATCTCTTTAACTATATTGTCCTTCATCTCATTAATTTGATTTTGGAAATTTTTGCTCATCTCACTGATTATTTCTCTCAAATTCTGCATTTCTTCTGGGACTTTGATGTATTCCTTTTCTTGAGCTATGTCTTCTCTTTTCTTAGTATGGCTCGTAATTTTTTGCTGGTGTTTAGGCATCTGGTTTTTACTGTATTTTACTTAGGTGCTCTATCTCTTTCTCTTTTATAGGGTTTTAGTGGCAGGAGGCTGTGAGTTACCACAGCTCTTTGATTTTTGGCTCAACCTTGATTGTTAGGATTGTCCTGCTGGTTGCTCAAAACTGGGAACTGGACCCTGTAATTGGTTATAGAGTCATTTCCTAGGGCCTTGGGCAGGGAGGCTATAGAGGCCAGGAAAAGCCTCTCCTATTTAGTTTTCTTATGTGCACGTCCTTGGTCTGCCAGGAGATGGCGCTCATTGGCACCTCTCAGTTCAATGCCTGGTCGGAGTGTATTTGTTGTGACACAGACCAGATCAATGTCGTAGAGCTTCCTGTCTGGGGGCTAAGAGCCTTGTAATTCAAACTTTATGAGACAGTTCTCCAGTCTTCTCTGGTAGCCCCCTCTTTTCCCAGCTAGGAAATATTCCCTCTCCCCTCTGAATCCTCAACAATCAGTCCCTGTTAGTAGAGGAGGAGATTGGGAGGTTTGTATATCTTTAGCCCCTTGCAGGCTCCGCATTATTCACTATTGCCAAAAGTTGGAATCATCCCAGGTGCCCATCAACAGATGAATGGATAAACAAAATGTGGTACATACGTGCAATGAAATATTATGCAGCTATAAGAAGGAATAAAGTGCTAACACACAGGATAACATGGATGAATCTTGAGGACCTTATGTTGAGTGAAGCAAGCCAGGCATTGAAGAATGAACAGTACATGACCTCACTGATAGGAATTATGGAAATTGAGCAGTCTCAGAGAGCTATTGTCTGGAGACAGGTTTACAAGAAATAGAAAGAGAGAAGAAGGTTATGAGCTATCACCCATATGGATGTAATCTATGGTAAGGGATAGGGCAGGAGGATAGTGATATTATTGGATTGGATGGTGCAGGGTTGACAGGTGGATAGATTGGGAAGGGTGGGTTAGAAGGTCCAGAGTACTGGGGGGAGGGTTGGGAGAGGGACCAGGTGAACACGGGGGATTTGTGGGTATGTGGTTGAAAGTACAAAGTTTGGAATGCTCATGTGGCAATATGACAAGGAAAGGTTACTGATTTAGGATGTTGGATGGGGGGCCACTCAGGACAGGGTGCACCTGGAGCAGGCTTCTAGAGAGTGTGTGAGTGATCATTCTGTCATAATGTGTTGAATCAGTGGGTGGAGACCCACATAATGAGCAGGAAGGAATTGGACTTCCATCCTAGGGAGGACCAATTTGTTCAGAAATAGACAGGTGGGAGTCTCTCGAGAGCAAGGGCAGTTCCTAATAGAGGAGGACAAACCAGTGTGTCAAGACCTCAGTCTTTCTGCATTTACTTATGAATCTTGTCATCCAACAAGCCAAGCCAGGGGGTCACTGTGGGCCCCAGGGGGATGGGGAGTGAGGAATAGAATAGATTGAACAGGGGGTATTTAATGGTCAGTGGAATTGTTCTGCATGATCTTACAGTGATAGACACAGGACATGGTAAATATCATCAAAATTTGTAAAAGTGTACAGTCTAAAATGTAAACTGTAGTGTAAACCATTGGCCACGTTTAGTAGCTATGTTTCACTATTTGTATATCACTTATAACAAGGCTACCATCCACATATAAAAAGGTATTAATATCATGGAGGAAAGGGGGAGGATGTTGGGTATATGAGAGTCTCCTGTATTCTGTGTGTGACTTTGCTATGACGTAAAACTTCTTTAAAAACAAACTGAAAAATAGTGAGACAGTGGGGAATGAGTCGGGGAAGGTGCCATAGTACAGACAGGACACCAGATATTGCAGTGATAAAAGGCAAAATGTCAAAAAATATATATTTTTTTAATATTTTTCTTTTTTTTTTAATATCCCAATCTTTAATTTTATTTAATTTTAATTTTAATTTTATTTTCCAGTTTTTTTTAAAAATTATGTATTTTATCTCTTATATTCAAACTTATCATTATTATTTCATTTTCCTATTAATTAAATTTGGCTATTGTAATGGCTTCAGCTTTGAAGAAGCTTTGGATCACAGAAGGATTACAACTGGGGTGAGGGAAGATCGGTGGTGTGGGGTGTCAGGGATGGGGGATGCATGGGAGGAAGTTTACCTGAGCATAAATATATGGTATAAAAAATGTTCAAATGTTCACAGGGCATTGCCACAGTGGGTGGAGAAACACTAAATAAATGACAGAATACTGAATTCCCATCCTGGAGAGCTCTGCCACATTCTCTAAGGGAGCGGCAACAACCCCCCCCAAGTGCAGGGGCAGTGACTGGCAAAGGAGGATGATCCACTGATGGGCCCTTGATATTGATGACTAGGCTTATGAGTCCTTCCTCTTGAAATTTAAACTTAGCCTATTGTTATGGGGTGCCTAAGGGTTGCCTCGTGAGAGCCTCCTTGTTGCTCAAATGTGGCCTCTCTCTAAGCCAAACTCAGCATATGAATGCATTACCTTCACCACAGCATGGGACAAGACTCCTGGGGATGAGCCTCCCTGGCACCGAGGGATTACTACCAAGCACCAACTAGCAATACAACTGGAAAAAGACCTCGAATAAAAGGGGGAAAAGGTAAAAACAAATGAGTTTATATGGCTAAGAGACTTCAAAGTGAGTCGGGAGGTCATCCCAGAGGTAATGCTTATACACATCTCAGCAGGTTCTCATAGACTTCCAAAGTGGATACCACCCCAAATAGTGGGGCTACTGAGGGCTCTGGAGACACCTGGGTCCTATGGTCAGGGCGGATAGCTCCAGAGTTTGGTGCCTTGCCAGTGGGCCCTACTTTGGAGTTTGTGCTCCTGAGAGTGATAGACTTAGACTCAGTTATGTCTTCCCTGCACATGGCTCATCTGTTCCTTCTATTTAAACCTATACTTGATGCTGGAGTTTGTAGGTGTACAGCCAGAGACTCGAGTCTTTGGACTGTCCATGTGTTAGCTGGGCCAGAACCTCAGTGGAGCTGCAACACCTACTCTACAGCTCATTGGACTCACCCAGGACAACTGGTGGGGAGATGGTGATGGACAACAGCCATACCAGGGAACGGAGAGAGTCTGCAGCTGCAGGCAGGATACTTCCATCCATCTTCCCCATGGGATATAAGCCCCCTTTCAATTGGAGGTGGAGTGGACATCACCATCCCAGAATCCTCAGGATTGGGGGAAGAGCTATGGACTAGAGTGGACTTACTGGTATTCTACTATAGACATATTGTGATTCTAGCAATGGAAGAAATTACAACATTGATGTGGAGCTAGTGGCCAGTGGAGGCTCTGGGAGCAGGGAGAGGGGAAAACAGTTGTAATACAGGGGCTTTTTTGGGATTTGGGAATCATCCTGAGTGACATTGCAACAACAGATATAGGCCATTTTATATCATCAGATAACATGCAGAACTGTGTGGGAGAGAATGTAGACTACAATGTAAACTATGGTCCATGCTTAATGGCAAAGCTCCAGGATGTGTTTATCAATTGCAATGAATGTACCATACTAACGAAGGATGTTTATGTGGGAGGTTGTGGGAATTGTGGGAAGTGGGGCATACGGGAATCCCTATATTTTTTGTGTAACATGTATGTAATCTAAGAATCTTTTAAAAAATAAAAAAAAAATTTTAAAAACCACACTTGTTAATTTTGTTACTCAAATATGGTTATAAATATATAATTTATTTATCTATCAAATTTCTGGAAGAGATATGTCAAAGGCTCCCTCTGTGATTGTGGCTTTGTTTAATTCACTTTGCATTTCTAAAAGTTTTGGCTTTATATATTTTGATGCAATGTTGCGTTGTGCATAAAAGTTTGTGATCATTTGATCCTCTCAGTCAACTGTGCTTTTCATTAATATTAATCACTCCTTTTGTCTTGTTCAGTATTTTCTGCCCTGAGTTTTGCTTTACATCACTACTCTTGCTTTCTTTTTGCTCGTCTTTTCCTCCTTAATCTTTGCCTTTCACTTTATTTTCAACCTTTTCATGTCAATTTATAAGTAGTCTATAGCTTTGATTTGCCTTTTTACCTAATCTGAAAGAATTTTGCTTTTATGGTAGAAATCTAATTCATTCACAATTATTTTGATTACTGATATATTTAGTTTCATTCCTGTCACTTTGTTTTGTTTTTAACCTTTTATTTTGAAATAATTATAGTTTTACAGGAAGTTGAAAAGATAGCAACAAGAGGTGCCATGTACCCTTCCCCAGTTTCCGCTAAAGGTTATATCTTATTTCACTATAGTACATTATCAAAACCTGGAAAATGAGATTAGTACGATGTGTATGAGTAGACCTATGCTATTTTATCACATGTGTAGATTGGTATATAACCACCACTACAATCAAGATATAGAACTATTCCATTGAGACAAAAATCTCCCTTGTACTAAACCTTTAGAGTCATACCCACTCACACTCACCATGCCTGATGTCTGGCTACCACTAATTTGTTCTCTATCTCTATAATTTTTTCATTTCAAAGATGTTATATAAATAGAACCATACAGACTGACTTTTCTCAGTCAGCATAATGCCCTTAAGATGCATCCAAGTTCTTGCAAGTATCAGTAGTTTGTTTCTTTTTATTGCTGGGTAATATACCATGGTATAGAGATATATATATAGTTCCTCTTTATTATCCTGTCTGTGGTTTCCTTTTTCCTAAATTTTGTTGAATTATTTCTTCATATTTTCCCCCTATGGTGATTTGAGGGTTCTCCATCCAGTTCCTGTTCTATTATTTGTTACTCTTAAATTTTTTAACATGCTTAAATCTGTGTTTTCTATCAGTATCAAAAAGTAAACAATATCTACATCATGCAATCCCCCCAGGACTTATAGCTATCTGCTTATCCCCCATTATCCAGTCTTACTTCCCAGGTTTTGTTGAAATCATCTGGAATTTTAGTTCCACAATTCAATATTTCATAATTTTTATTGATTCCCATAACTATATTATCAATAATTCTTTAGACTTTGTTACAAGTGCAGTTGGTTATATTGCTAATTACTATTTTCTTGTAGCTCCAAGAGTGGAACATCCCAAACAGAGATAATTTTATTCTCTTTTAAGGTCTTACTTTGTTTTAAATAACTGTGCTTATAGAAGCTACCAGGTTTCCTACAAACTAGTCTGGAATATATAGTAATAAAGGGGGGTATATTTTCATTAAAACTTTTTTCTGTGACTTACCACCATCCATGCAACCACTCACCACTAGCAAGGACTCATAGGCGGAATAAAAATCAAACAAACAATGATTGATAAAGCACTTTAGCAGCTACAAGTCTAGAGCTGCACCTGGGCTCTGCGACATCATGAACTCCAATTGGCAGGAGGGCAGATCAGCAGTGAGACTGCAGCGCAAGACCTTCCCAATTGGCCTTCTGTCCCATACAGTGGTGGAAGGGATCTGATCTTTCCTGCTGCTTTGTCCCCACTTAAGAGAGGCAAAACTTTTCCTACTGGCTGCATTTTTCATCTTGTATATATCATCTGATTGATGGTTGACATCTCAGAAATGAAGCTTGCCCAACTAAGTTGAAACTCCTGTGGGTGTTAACACACACTTCTAGTGGGAGGAAAGGAAAGTGAAACAACCTTTGCTAACAGCACACCCACTCCAAAAGGAAAGAAAGAAGAAGGGAGGGTAGGTGGGAGGGGAAAAGAGGGCAATGATAAAGGGAAGGAGGAAGGGAGGGAGAATGGAAAGATGGGAGGGAGGGGAGAAATCTTTTCTGTTAACAGAATACATCTTCTGGTTTTAAAAGGAAAAAAAAGCTTCTCTGTTATGAACAAATCATTTGTGTGCATCTGGCACCTGTAAAATCTTGCTCACTATTGCTTTATGGAAGCAACGGGAAGCATTGTATGGTTTCAGTGCGCGGAAGGAGGGGCCTCTGGCAAGTTGAGAGAACTCCCCAATGACATACACCATGACTTTACCCATCTTGAGTTATTTATTGATTTAGTTGAAGAACTTCCTTCAGCAATTCTTCCTGGAAATGTTCATGGGTGGAATACTTTCTGAGACCTCTGTTTAAAGATATCTTGCTTTTGCCCCCATATGTAAATGATAATTTGGCCAAGTTTATAATTCTACAGTTATCAGCCCTTTCCTTCAAAATTCTGTAAATGCTGTTCCATTATCTTCTAGCATTTGGTATGGCAGATATAAATCAAATGACATCCTGATTTTCTTTCATATATAGGTAACATCTAGAATCATAAAAGATTTTCTACTAGAAATTCAGTACTTTTACTAGAATTTTTGTTTTCTTTCAATATTATATCCAATAGTCTCCTGAGTTCTATAGGATGAAGTCTTCTGCTCAGATGATTTTCCTTTGTTATGTCTTTAATTATTGCTTTTCTTCCTTGCTTTCTCTATCCTCTTTCTGTAACTCTTATTAAATGAAACTGGCTCCCCCAAAATCTATCCTCCTTGTCTCTTTTCTTTTTTCTTGTAAATATTGACAAGAACAACATATACTTCTTAAAATAACTTTATTGCACATTTACTGTGTGCAGAGCATTGTTTTAGATTATATGGATGCAAAGATGAATAAGCAATAGTCCTTCCCTGCAAGGAGCATGCAGTCTAAATGAGATGAGTAAGTCAGAGGAGTGGAGAGGGGAGCAATGGGATGGTGGTGTACTGGCAGAGAGCTGGCGAGGATTGCTGTAAATCTCAAGGGAACACCCAGAACAGCTAGATTTTGCTCAGTTCCTGGGACTAAAGAACAGTGTAGGTGTTGGTGGAGCTTCGTTCCCACTTAGAAGAAGGAAGAGCCCTCTTTGAGTTGTAAATTCACTTTATTGATTGATATGTCAATTATTTGCACCATTAATTACTTAAAGAAATATATAATCACCCCAAAGCTGTGTTTCTGTCTTTGATACAACACATAAAGTCCACATGGAGAAGGCATTTTAGGATTCAATTGCTAAGAAACTTTTTGTTTCCCCTAAAAATCTGCTATTCTTCTTTATTCTATTGCTTACTCTGGCTACTGCTAAACTCATGACCAAATCTGAAGCTCAATTATAGCAATTATATTGATTTTTACAATTGCCCTATTTGCTTTCTGATTTTCTTGGGTCACATTCTTTCTTTTTTTTTTTTTTTTAATTTATGCCCATTTTTGTTATATGTCCCCTCAAATCCTTTACTTATCAAGGTGTGGTGTAAATAATTAAATGCCATCAACATTAGTGTTCATTGAGGATTCTGCTCTCAGACTAATTGTCCATTCAATCATTCAGCAAACATTGACTCAGCACTAGCCAGCTGCAAAGCTCTTTGCTGGTTGCCACAGAACCTCAGGTCTAGCTCAGTCACTCCCAGCAGGTTGCTACACAGCAATTATAAAGCATATTTCATGGGATTATTTTTTGTGTGGTTCCTTTTGCCAAAATCATGACATCAGACTCTACGACTTCAGGAAAGCATTTCTCCTGTGGGCCAGTCTCTACCTGACCTCTGTGGATGGAATCTGTTGAGTGTACAGTTTCAAGGGTGGGGTACCCCAGGGCGAGATTTGGTAGGAACTGTATGATGGGGTGCTAAAAATTTCCGCTGGGGTAAAATGTGATGCATTCTGTCCCCACATCTTCTTAGGGTTATTTCTTAATAATCAGATACTCTTTAGTAAAAGGTAGGTGCATGCCCTTGCCCTCCCTTCTCCATGGAAAAGAGAAAATTAGGCATTCTTGCACAGGCAAAAGATGTTCTGTCATCTTGAACAAAGAGTTTGCTTCTTTGCCAGGCAGTAGACAATACAGTGGAACCTCTTGGTTAAGAACATGTATGGGCTCTGACCATTCTGTTGTCTGACACAAAATGACTCAACCCCAGTTGCAGCCATTGCTGGCCAAGTGACATCTCATAGAGTCTCAGTTCCCTCATCTGTGACCCAGAGCTAAAAATACTGCTTCACAGGGCTGCTTGGAGGATTTGCTGAGATAGCATGTCCTCCAAAGATTTTAGCTGTAATTATTATTATTACCCTAAACAGAAGATTGGCCTACTAGATAGTTAACAGTTGGAAATAAGGTCTACTGAGCCAGTCTATTCTCAGTAAAGTTAGTAAATTTTAGTGGATGCTCTTGAACTTTAAGTATCAAAACGTCAATCCCAGGGAAGTGGGTGCTATGTATAGCAGGGGAAACATAGATTGAGGGCAAAGATTTTTCTTGTTTAGTTGTTTGTCTGTTTTTTGTTTATTATTGTTATTATTCAAATAATGAAAATGCTCTAATAATGATTGAAGTGATAAATGCACAACTATGTGATTATACTAAATAACAGTGATTGTACACTTTGGATGAATTGTGTGCTTTATTAATATGTATCAATAAAATTGATTTGTCTAAAAAAATGTCAATCCCATAGAGCAAAGTGTTTAGGGTACATTTTGCCCACCACTTCTACTGGCAGGATGCCAGGCAATAGCTTGCTCATAATTAGCATTCTGTGCAAGTTTTTTTGAGGCCCTTAATTTTGGTTAGGGATATTGCAGCTTTTCTATGTAGAGGAAAGCTTTGGCCCTCAACCACTCTTTCTTTTGGTGCCAGAGCTGGTTCAAACCCTGCAAAACAAGAAGAATCCTGGTTCCTTCCCCTTTTCTCCTCACACAAAAGACACAACTCTTCCTTTCCACAGGAGCGCTTTCACTAGAACAGCGGTTTTCAAAGTGTGGTGCCTTGACCAGCAGGATTAGCAGCAACAGGGAACTAGTTAGAAATGCAGTTTCGCAGACCCCACTCTAAAACTGCTAAATCAGAAACTTTGGGGGCATGACTCTGCATTTCATCAGGCTTCCAGGTGATTCTGGTGCCCAGTCAAGTTTGAGAACCATTGACCTAGAGGATCTCAAAGCCACCCCAAACTTCACTGTTCGCTGATGCTTGTTGGTCTTCATTTTATTGACTAGTAGAGAACAGCTCCATTCCAGTCACTGGTCAGGGCTGCAGCCTGCAGCTAATGCCCAGGAGTTGTGTTTTAAGGTGAACATTTACTAAGCAAGTAGTCACCATGTACAAGGTACTGGGTGAAGTGTCAGTATATTATCTCATTTAGTCCTCACACCAACCCTGCAACCTTTGTTACATTATAGATGAGCAAAGTGAGGCCTCGCCCAAGGTCACACAACTAGTAGAGGACAAAATTGGAATCTAACTGCATGTTCCCATGTCCTGGAGGCTATGCTCTCAACCTCACCAATATGAGGGGTAGAGTGGCCGTGTTCACGGAGGGCAGCTGGAAGATGTGACCTTCATCACCCACCTGTGTCTCCAGATAGTCTGAAGTGTGGCCCTGCAGCAGACCAGTCAGCAGAGAGCTGTGTGGTGGATTGAGCTGCAGCCATCCTCTCCCCTAACCCCAGCCAGGTGGTTTGTTGTGAAGTCTACCCAGACTGATGTATCTGGCCATGCCGAGGTGCATCACTGGCCTGTCACAGCAATATTTTTACATCACACTTTATTTTCCTATTAAGAACACTCAGGAGCATTTTCTATCTAGCCTTAGTTCTAAAACGTTGTAGCATCTTTTAAACTATTTTTGTTTCTGTTTCTGTTTTTATTTCATGTACATGATGAATTATGCCACTAAGCAGATTGTCCTTTTCTTGCTGACTGCTAGAAAGCTTAGAACCAAATATGTGGCCCCTTAATAGTAAATGTGTGGTCACTATCTTTAGCTCTAGGGGGCGTGGCTCCGTGGAGTGTAGGGTAGATGTGGGGGTAGTAAGAGTAGTAGTAGTACAATAGTGGTGGTGAGAGTGATAGAATAGTGGCAGGCACATAATAAGAGCTCTGTGAATGTTAGCCAGCAACAGAAGCATCTACCTTTTATTCTGCCTGTAATTACCATATCTAGGTACTGTGCTGAGTAGTTTTTAAACTCTATCTCATTTACTCCACTTGACAACTCTGTGAACTAGATTCCATTATTAGCACAATTTTACAGTTGCCCAGACTGAGGCTTAATGAAATTAACTCCCTTGCTCAGGGTTGCATAGGCAATAAGTGTGGATCCAGGACTGTTGCTCTTTTGACTTCTTCTTGTGTCCCTCAGTTAGTTTGTGAATTTTGGTTGTGTGTGTATGTACAAATAAGGTAAATAGACAAGACAGCTAAGTAAATAAATTTTAAAAATGAATTCAGCCAATAGGTGATCTCCTAAGTCCACCTCGACCAATTACATGTCATTGATTGGTGAAAAACACCAGTATTCATCTATTTCATGTCCTGCTATTTGCCAGTTGGGCTACAAGTAAAAACTCTTATTGCTGGAGAGTATCATGAACTAGAAATGCCGAAATCTTGCCAGCATTCATTTTGGTTGTTGCTGTTGAAGAGTCTTTGTGAAAAGTGAGTAGTCAGGATTAGAATTGAAGTCAAATTGTATCTCATTTTTCCATAAGTTTCCCTTTATACCTCCTAGCAGAGCAGTACTGTTTGTGTATATGTGTGCCATTTTGTTCTGACTAACGGTGAGCTCCTACCATCATTAAATATCTTCTTTAATTTCAGGAATCTATCTTCTGGATTTAATTTACATTGATTCTGCATATCCTGCCTCAGGCAGTATCATGGAAAATGAACAAAGATCCAATCAGATGAACAATATTCTCCGAATAATTGCTGACTTACAAGTTTCTTGTAGCTACGGTTAGTATCCCTAGGTGTTGGAATCTTGAATTCTTCACATCATTGAAATTTGGGGTTCCTCACCCTGTCAGTGAGAAAGCTCTAGAAACTAAGTAGTCAACCCAAAGCTCTTCATTTTAATATACTGAGCATCAAATATGTGCTAGATCCTTTGCACAAAGGTTTTATCTTCAAATAAAGTGCAAACTAGACATTATTGTATTTATATTATGGATGAGAAAACTGAGGTTAAGAACAGTTTAGTTACTTAAGATCATACATTATCAAAAAACAAAAATAAAAAAAGATCACCCATCTAGGTGGTGACAGACCCCAGGTCTAACTCCCAAGTCATTCATTCAGTTATTCAACAACTATGTTTGAGTACCTACACTGTACCTGGTCCTGTACTAAAAGCCAAAGATATAATGAAGAGGAAGAATCAGACATTGCACTTCCCTCTTGGAGTTTAAAGTAGAGAGACGTTGATAAAATAATCACTCAAATAATGTAAATTTGCAACAGCAGTAAGTTGCTACAAATAAGGAGCACTTTGTGGTATGATGTCAAAAGAAGGGGGCTTGACCAAATCAGGGAGTCAAGGAAGTGGTCACTAAAGAAGTCAAGACAAGAGAGTGTCCTTGCAAAGGGAATAGCCCATGCAAAGGCTCTTTGGTGGGAGGGAACATGGGACATATCAGAGACGGAAAGAAGACTGGTGAGCTGAAGTAGGGATGGCAGGAGGAGCCTGTTATCACATGAGACTGGAGAAGCAGATAGAAACCATTTGGGGTCTTATTGGCCAAGGTAGTAGGAATTTGGTTTTTTATCCTAAGAGCAGTAAAAAGTCATTATGGTGTCTTTAAAGGATGTGAATATCAGACATGCATTCTGAAAAGGATAACCTTGCTGCAGGGTAGAAAGGGGATTAGCAGGAGTCCAGGGAGGAATCAGGATGACCAGGTAGGAGGCTCTCTCTACAGGTGAAACATAATAGTGACTTCTGTTTGTGGGGATGGGTGTGGATACTAGGAAGAACTGAATGAATGAAGAGGAAGAGAGACACGGAGCAATAGCTGGAAGGGGTGGGAAATAAGAAATGTGGTTGTTACAGAGTTTTGTTTTTTGTTTTTTTTTTTTTCCTTAATGGAAGAAATTTGTCATATTATAAGGTTATGGGAAGAATCCAAGAGATAAATATAATTAATAATGTAAAGTCCTCAAGAAGGCAGGAGGGGTGGGATCAAGAGCAAAGATGGGAAGGCTAGCCATTGATAGTGTTAACTGGAGGAGAGAATAGAATGAGTACAGATGGAGGTGGGTCCTGATAGGAGGATAAGAGCATGTGCATCTAATGGCTTCTATTTTCTCTAAAAGCAGAAAGCAAGGAAATCTGCTGGATGAGAGGAGAAGTGGAGGTTGGAGGTTTAATAGTAGTAGAGACTATTTGAAATAGCTGTTATGGAGCATGGGGAAGAGAGTTGCTCAGGGAAACACAATGGGTTTGCCAGGCTATGTCAAGGGCCCATTTGGGGTTGGACACGAACGACCTGCTTCAATATGTAGCTTTCAGTCGTGCTCACTTGCTCAGTTATAGTCATGGCGAGTGGACAGTTGGTTCATCCAGGGTGGGAGTTTGCCTGGATGAACAGAAAGAGAGAGGTTAAGAGGAGTTAAGAGTGTTGCTGAAATGATGGAGCATAAAACTAAGCAGCATAAGGCACAAACTGAAGAAAGGAAAGGGTGGCAGATGGGATGAAAGTAGAGATAAAGTGGACTGCAGATCTCATGGGGTCTGAGAACAGTCATCATGGGAGTAGTGGAGAAAAAGGCTGTGATTGGAGAGTGGATTCATTTATTAGTGATTTTAGAGGTAGGGCAATTATAGATTATATTAGGGTAGAATAACTGTCATAACAAACAATCCCAAAATGTTCATTGGCATAACATAGTATGAGTTTATTTCTCATTAAGACAACAAGAGTTTATTTCTTGCTCATACAGTAGTCCAAGCAGACGTTCCTTTTGGGCTGCTCTCTATGACTGCTCTCCTCCAAGAAGATTCAGGGACCCAGGCTCCTTATGCCTTGTAGCTCAGCCATATCCTTGGTCTGAGAGTCCTCCACTGGACTCTTTGCATTTTTTGGCAGATGCAGGAAGGGAGAGAATCATACAAGGGTGGTCCAGACTTGAAGTGGTACACATCTCTTCTGTGTAGGGGAGGCTAGGAAATGTAATTTAGCCACGTGCCTAGAAGGAAGAGGGAAATGGTTTGGTAAACAACTAACCAAATTCTGCTACACATGACCAGATCCAAAGTGGGACCATGAGAGTGTATGCTTGAAATTGATGGAGGAGAAGGTTGGTTGGAGATAATGTTATGGAACTCAGAAGTCAGAATGCTGTGAACAGTGGATGAAATGAAGGTGGACATTGATTGTGATGATGGTGGTGGATTTTGGGGGTATGGAGCTCAACTGCAAACCAAGTACCCAAGTCCTCTATGAATAAGCATGAATGACCAAGGGCTGGTCAGAAGATGTCAGCAATGTAAAGGGGAATGGGTGTTAGAAGTGCATGAATGTGCCTTTGTGGAGCAGAGTATTCCTAAGAGGGCAGAGCAGTAAAGGTCTAGAAACAGCAAAGGGGGACAAGGAAGAAAACAACCCTACCTATAGTATGCAGAGTGTGAGAAAATCAACAGCCTCCATTTGGGAAGGCCAAAGGGGAAGTCAAGGTGAGGTTCCTGAGCCTATTTATGAACTCATGAAGGCCTGCTCATGAGTCCCTCCACAAGCATTCCAGCGCTAAGAGTGAAGTCCATACTTCCAGATCAGCTTTCCTTCTGACAGGAGGAGCAAAGAGGGGCCTATGTTTATAGTGTAGTCCTCATCTGTTTAAGGCCCTTTTTACTCACAAAATTGTCCCATTGGCCAGCAGAGCAGTCACAAACACAGGCTTTGGGGTCAGACAGACTTGGTCAGACCCCAGACTTAGTCAGATAGAGAAGAGGTCACCTCCTCTTCTCTAAGTCTAAGGTTTTCTTATCAGTAAAAATAGGAACATGATACATGCAACCCACTTAGCACTCTCCCTGACAGTTCATTAGAGCTCAATAAATCCTCTCTGTTATTACTATTTCTATCTGCACCTGCATCCTCCCCATTACCAACTTTATAGTGCAGGTATCACTGTTCCCATTTCAGAAACAAGGACACTGAGGCTTAGAGAAATAAAGTGACCTGTTCAGAGTCATGCTATTAAGGGCCAGAGCCATCAAGTGCTTCTCACAGCACCTGGAATTATCTTCCCACCCACTCTTCTGTCCCTCTCCTCTAGCTCCTCTTTACAACCTCCTCCACTCTCTGTCTCTCCCATTAACTTGTTCTGTCCCACTCTATGGGGAACAGCAGAGAGGATCATGGAAGGTTTTTGGCCCCATCGGAGGAGTGCAGTACCACAAAGGTCTACAGAGAGCGACTGACATTAGTCACTCCAGGAAAGAGGCAGTCCAGTGTGGTAGACGTCTAAGATGACCAGAGACATCTCTGCAAGTTCTTAGTGATGTGACCTTTGAAAAGTGCCTCAGTTTCTTCCTCTGTTCAATGGAGACATTGTTTCTTCTAAATGAGGCAGGTGCAAAGGTTAAAGCAGATGACGTATATAAACCACTTGGTGCAGGCCCTGGCACAGAACTGGTGCTCAGGCATCTGGGTTCTTACCTTTTTCTCCATGACACAGCAGCTCCATTCTATGAGCTGGGACTCTTCAAGATGTGCTCAGATCTGGGTTGGGCCTCTACAAGAGGCTGGATGGGGTTTATTTATTCATTCATTCATGTAGCACAGGTGGTGGCAGGTGTGGGAGGTTGCCTGATTACTCCAGTGGAAACCTGTTTCTGGGCACAGACCATGGGCTCTCGTCTCTTCTGGAGGTTGGGGAGTCATCTTTCCCCAGCCCTTGGACTCTGAGTGGAGACCTCAGCTCCTCCTTCCCATCCAAGGAACTGTGGTGGCCTCAGAGCATGGTGTCCATGACCCAATAGTCTGAGGGGCAGTCCTCCAGAGCAGAACCCAGGCCTGATTGCCCTTGTATGCCCAGCACAGGGCCTGGCACAAAGGAGGCTCTGCAACTCTTTAAAGAGTGAATAGATGTCTCAATATACAAGGAGCATCTAGCATTAAATGCTTCTCATTTGTACCGTGGAGATGGGGAGGGACTGAAGCCTCTGGATTTTGTCCGCTTTTGCAGATCACCTCACAATCCTGCCCCACGTACAGAAGTACCTGAAGTCTGTACGCTACATTGAAGAGCTCCAGAAGTTTGTGGAAGACGACAATTACAAGTAAGTCCCCACCCACTCTTTTTTGGGGTCAAGCCCACCCCACCCTCATTGTTGCCGTCAGTGCTCAGGTGTCAGCAGGCAGCCTGGCTCTTTTTGGGTCCAGTGAGTAGCCACCTGTGGGCTTATAAAAGGTCATTGCAGCAGCACCCTTCCCCCAACACATACAAGCACACCCACATAATGTGATCTCTGGCCCCACAGGCCCCACAGAGGTGCTGTCTGAGCATCTCCTCAAATTGCCTCTACTCTACTCTACCCCACCCCTGCCTACTGTCTCCCCCACCCCAGGTTCCATGGTGCTGAGGAAGGTTTTTTGTTTACTCCTCAGCTGGGCATTCCCATATTACATGGATAATGTGAATTTAGACTCCACAGCTACGCATGATGCAGGTTTGGGATTCTGGGTTCTCATGAGGGACTCCCCCACCCACAGTGCTGGGTGAAAGACCTACATTCTAGCCACATCTCCAGACCACAAACAGAATATTCCAAGAGCCCATTTCATGGACAGGAAAAGATCTGCCTTCCAATTTTCTGCATGATTCTTGCTGTCTGACACTGGCTGAGACCCCATCTTCATCTTCTTGCAGCCCTTGTAGAGCAGACCCAGTTCCCATAAAGACCCATGTGGGCCTTCTGGCCTCAACTTCCACTCCCCTTGCTTGAGCTTTCAGTTCTTTCTTCATTTATGGCACCTGGGAATTTAGCTAGCATTTCCATGTATTTAGAGTGAGAAGGAGAATTTTTCAGGTCAACCCTGCCACATTGATTGGATGTCCTTTTTGCTCATTTTGAGCTTGAGGTCAACTAAGCCTTAGTACTTTTTCATATAATCTGATATGGGAACAGATCTTGGCCATCTTGTCATTGATCATTTATCACCTAAATGCCAACATTATATGTATTCTTTTAAATATCATCTTTTGGTTGCTTCCAACATACCATGATTTTTTTGACTCTCACTATCCAGTATATTTTTTATCTCTTCCAGTTTTGGATCTGCAAATTTGATCAGCCTGATTATTTTCTCTTCATTCAAGTCATTGAAAACTGTGTAGAACTGTGGCATTTAGAGAACCCCCAGATAGCAATGATCCACTCACCAGGACCTTGGGAATGGCTGTTCAGACAGCTGCCCATGTGGCCAACTCTACAATAGTGGGTCTCGGTCCTGGATGTGAATCAGAATCACCTGGGAAGCTTTCTAACCATACAGAGTCTGGGGTAAGGCCTGGAAATTTGTATTTTTTCAAAGCCCCCCCAACCCAGGTGGTTCTGATGCTCAGCCATTTTGGAGGTCATAGACATAATATCTTTAGTTGTTATTTATAATAATTTGTTAAAATAGAATATAATATAAAATTGTGATATATTACATGAAAGAGTAGCAACAATAGATGAAGAAGGCCAGAGAAGATTACCATTAAAATTTTGCCTGCCCCAAATTGAGCTCATTTTATTTACAAAGCATTTGCTGTTCCTGAAAAGAGTACCTTGGAGTGAAAGATTATTCCCATTTAGGTTCTTGGATAATATTTTCCATTCACCAGTATTGAGATTAAAGAGACAGTAGTTTTTCATTGATACTAATATCCCTTAAGTAGAAAAAGTAAATACTTCTGGCCATGAGGTAATCTTTGGACAAGATGCTGATCATGAGTAATTACTCCTTCCATTCTGAAGGACACATATCACCCCCAGCACTTGATGCGAAACAACAGTCAGCCTGGATTTTACAGAAGCCCTTTGACATGTCAAAGTGGACAAACCCAGAGAGGATGCATGCATTCTAGCCCCTGGTACCAGACCCATTGAGGACATCCTTTTCCTGCCAGGACCTGGCTCCAAGAAGCTAGAGGAGGGTGGGGCTTGTGATTCTGCTTGAGGAGCCCACACTCCACAGCCCATCTCACACCCTGGGGGCTTGCTCCCCACCCCCAAAGGATGCAACAGTTTAGTTATTACATTTATTACATCTTATTCCTAACACCCTGCCCCCATATGCTTTGCAGATATGTGCCGAGGGGCTCAACCAGTACTTTGTTTTCCTTGGCCTTTATTCTATTTTATTTTATTTTATTTAAGAAAAATTATCCAAATTCCCACCACATAGACTGACCATTAGCATTAACTGAGCGTAATTTCAGACATTTTTCTGTGCATATATACTTAGAAAAGGATGGATAGATGGATGGATGAAGGATAGAATTTATTAAAATTGGATCATATTTCACTTGCTATTTTTAATTAAAAGTATTAACTTTAATTTTATTTTAATTTAATCAGAAAAAGGAACTAAAATGCATAGTAAGGACTTATGTTTTCTTCATCCCAGGAGATAATTATGTCCTAAAAGACCGTTCTAAGATTAATAAAAGAAGTCAGGAAAAATATTAGGAGAGTGCCAACAGTGTCAGTTGACTCTGGTTAGGAAAGATGAGAACGTTAACACTCTCCCCCTTCCTTTGCCTCCCCTCCTTCATCCCCCAATTTTTTGTTAATTGTGTTATTATTACAACATAGTCCAAGTTTATAACATAAACATCATGTTCAGGAATTATGATTCCTACTATTTAGTATTTTCAAACAGTTTCAATACTTACACCCATTGTTTTACCACAGCTTCTCCATTCCTTAAGTCTTTATTTTAAATCAATCACTTATTTAGCAGAATTTCATCATAAAGTAGGTTTTTTCCACCCCCAAAATGAGCTCATAAGTCCTGCATTCCCTGATTTCTCTCCTGAAAATGTCTGCATCTGCTGGGCCTAGCATTTCTGGGTCATGCCCTTTGCTTCTCTCCCTCGGGACTTGCAGACATTGTTCCAGTGCCTTCTAGCATTGGATGTTGCCGTAGAGAAGTCTGAAGTCAGTCTGATTGTTTCCTCTTGTAAGTGACTTGTTTTGTCTGCCTCATGAATGAAGAATTCCTTAAAGTTCAAAAGCATATTAAGCAAATGCCTCAGACCAGAGGGTTCTTTACCAAATTTCCCTGGAACATGTTGTGCTATTTCTTCCTTTCAGAGAAATTCTTTTGGTTTATATCTTTGAAAACTTCTGTGCAATTTCTTGGCTTCTCTATTTCAGGGATACCAGAGACCCTTATGTTGGACACTCCCTGCCCTCCTTATCCTTTAGCTTCTTTCTAATGGTTATAATCGCCATTTTTTTTTCTATCAACTGTCACTCTGGTGGTCTGATTCTTCTTAGTATTCATTTAGTCCTCTCATTTCCATCTTTGATTTGTTCCTCTAGGCCTTTAATCTCCCTTTTCCTCTCATTCCTTTCTTTTCTCATTTTTCAGGTTTTGTTTTATTCATCCATGTTCTTAATGAGTTGTTCTATTGCTTGAGCACTTGGAAGGATTTCCTTCTATTTCTTGGGGCTGCCTTCTGGGTTGAGTTCTTTGGGCAGTGTTACATTCCCTTCTCTTTCCTTTTTTTTGTAAGAGGATGTTTGCTTGGTTGCCATACCATTTCTTTTCATCTTACTTCCATTTCATAGTGTCCATCTAGATATTCCATGGCTCTGATGCATGGAGGGAAATGCCTAACCTTCCTCCCATGTATGTGAGATGGGCCAGTTTTCTCCTCCTGCTGTGTTGTAAGGTCCAGGGGTTCCTGGTCTTTCCCTTCTTCTGTAGCTTGAGGGAATGGAAGGAGAGGAAGACTCAGATTCCATCCAGGCAGTGAGCATGCAGTATCTGTTAGATATGTGGGCCCTACTAATGGGTCTCTATCAGTGTTTCCTCCATCTAGCTGGGGGGTGGGGGGGCTGTAACCCATTTCAGAAAGGAATACCATCAGAGTTCAAATCATCCCCAATGGAGCCTTCATTTCCACCCACTTCACCCATTTCTCCCCAGCATTTGTTGCCACTCAGAAGAGGAAAAGATAAGAGCCCCACTCAGAGCTATTGAGAACTCTCAGAGGGCAGGATAGGGGCCATGCCATTTTGCAACTCTTGGTCTGACTTCAGAATCCTCATTTTCTTTTCTTGGCTGCAAGTTTGTGCAGTTTATGGCTTGAGACTATGTCTCTTTCCTTATTTAGTTGCAGCTGGTGAGTTCATTTACTCATAAGTCTTTATAATTGTTTGTTGGTTTTGTTGGGAAAGGGAAAGTCTGGCACATCTGGCCTCACTTTGTGATTTTCACCCAGAAGTTTTTATTTGTTGCATGAATAAAGCAATATTGAGGTGCTGGTCTTCATATCCTGTCCATTGCTTTGTGCCTCTCTAGGGGCATCTGATGAGGAGGAGTGAGGTGCAGTGATTAAAATCCCTGGTTTGGACTCAGACAGTCCTGAATTTGAGTCCTGCTCTGACATTTGCTAGCCCTGTGAATTGGAGGAAGCTACCTAACCTTGCTTTTCCTCAGTTTCATCATCTATAAAACAGTGATAATAAATGGACCTAGGTCATAGTTCATAGGGTGGTTGTGAGAATTAACATCTGTGCTCAGTATATGAATGGCCGTGATTACCCTTTTTACCTTGCCTTTTTTTTTTTTTTTTTTTACCAGGAGGTCCTGGGGATTGAACCTGGGTC
This sequence comes from Tolypeutes matacus, assembly GCA_026826555.1. NCBI lineage: Eukaryota > Metazoa > Chordata > Mammalia > Cingulata > Chlamyphoridae > Tolypeutes > Tolypeutes matacus. The sequence continues at coordinate 4,523,427 of JAKSZT010017719.1, read as the reverse complement.
CCTCCATATGGGAGATGGACGCCTAACCATTTGAGCCACATCCGTCCCCCTACCTTGCCTTTCTTAACCATTGTTTCTTGGACTTGGAAATCCCCCAGAGACCTCAGAGGGAAGTGGCTGTGATGTGGAGCAACTGTGCAGTATTTCTGGGTTCTATGAGAATAGCCCTTAAGAGCAATCCAGTCTCCCTGTCCCACATACACACGTATTCAGTTCCCCCTCTGATATACCAGAACACATCTGATCTTGTAAAAATCTTTGTTTTCAGACTGTCGCTCAGAATTGAACCAGGAAGCAGCTCTCCAAGACTAGTCTCTTCCAAGGAAGATCTTGCAGGTATTGTAACTACCTCGAATGGGAGCAAATCCACCAATAGCCCAAATGTGGCTGCCAGAGTTGTCTTTTTTTTTTTTTTTTTTTTTTTTTTTTTTAAGATTTATTTATTTACTTTATCCATTTTAAATCCCCCCTTCCCCATTTGCTGTTTTTTTTTTTGTGTCCATTCGCTGGGCAATTCTCTGTGTCTGTTTCCTGCCATCTCTTCCCCTCCTCCTCCTCCAGTCTTCACCAGGATTCGATCCTGGAGACCTCCGATGTAGGAGAGAGGTATTCTGCCGCCTGTGCCACCTCAGCTCCTGGCTTCTGGAGCTTTCGGAGCATCTCGTCTTGTCTCTCTCCTGTTACATCATCATCCTGCTGCATGGCTCTCGGGGCCCGACAGTTCAGCGGCACACAGAGCCTGGCAGCCCATGCACCTTCGGGAGGTCCCAGGGATCAAACCCAGGTCCCTCCATATGGCAGGCGGACGCCCAACCATTTGAGCCACATCCACCCCCAAGAGTTGTCTTGACTGTGGAGCCAAAGGGCAGAGTTGAGTTTGCTGCCTGGCAGACTTGGCAGCCCCTGCTGTCCCTGGTCACAGCCCTCCCACTCCAGCCTATACAGGTTCCTGATCACATGGCACCTGTGGGAGGCCTCTGTGCTGGGACTCCCTGGAAGAGCCCAAGTATTGGAGCCTGGGACCAAACAGCCACAAGAGAGGCAAGAGCAGAATCCCAGATTGGGAGCATGCATGGGGTCAAGAAAATACCAGGATCTTCTCCAGACCACCTGGGCCCTTATTGTTGTGGCTGCTGTCCAGATACAGGTTTATGTGCACTGGAGCATTCCTCAGGAATGCCCAGGATATTTAGTGCCACCAGACACAGATGGCTCAGTCTTTTTGAAGCATCAGTTTTATTCCTATATTTGAAAAACACAGTCGCCTAGTGATTAAGAGCCCAGACTTTCTAGTCAAACAGACCTGGATTCAAATTCAAGCTCTGCTCTTCCCTAGCTTTTACCTTTACCTCTCTACTTTACCTCTCTGATCAGTGGCCTCATCCACAAAATGGAGGTGGTAATAGTGCTTGTCTTACCGGGTTACTGCACTGGCTGGATAAGTCCAGGGGAGGGTGGTTTGGGTTCCCAATGAGAGGGATGTAGGAAATTGCAGAATTCAATTTAAGACTATTTCTTCAGGAGATAATGCCAAAATTCTGGAGCAGAATGAGAGTGAACTCAAATACAAAAGCATTCTGTCCTTCTGCATTCTCTCAGACCCAGTTTGAATAAAAAGCCTACCTGTTAGTCCCCTCAGCCATATCTGGTTAATATCCTGCTGAATAAGTACAAGTCACATCTCTGGTCTTCTCAAGGTGCCACAGAGTCCCCACAGACACACTTTCTTTCTACCCTTCAGACAGTGCTAGAGGACCCATGTCCTTCCTGCTGCCTGATTCCATTACTTTAGCCTCAACTGGTCCTGGCCATAGCTCACTGTCCCCTCCCTGCATGCTGAAGCCATAGAGGAGGCTAGAAGAGATGGGAGGATAAGGAGTCATGGCCGAGGGAAGATGTCAGCCTTAGAATGAAGGGTGCCAGCTGCCTCTCTTTAGCAGCTCTCTCCATCCACAGGCCAACACAAACCTCATCTCTGCCTGAGAGAAGCAAGATCTCGGGGAATCTTGAACCAGGAAGCAGTTCTCCAAGCACTGAGAATCTTTGCACGTGTCTGGAATGCTCTTCCCCTCATATTTCCATGGTCAACTCTTGCTTATCTTTTAAAATTCAGACCTTTTTCTTTCAGATCTTTGTTTCTTTATGGCACTTACCACAATTTTTAATTATTCTTTGTTTACTGTGTCTGACTCATTCCTTGTTGAATCTGCAGCACCTGGCTTAATGCCTACCCTTTGTAGATGCTCCACTCTTCATAGGATTGTTAAATGTCTGGCCAAACGAATGAATGAAGAATAAAGGTGAGGCTCCAGGTCTCCCTCAGGCCCCAGGAGGAACTTTGTTGCACACTAGTCCAGAGCACAAGGAAGTCCTGTTGCTGCAGCCTCAGGCCTGAGTCTTAGAGAGCTCCATCCTCCCTGGTGCTCTCCATGCCCGCCAGGGCATCAGCCCAAGCCACTCATTTGCCAACTTCACCCTCCATAGCACTAGCCATTCACCAAATCAGTCTTCAGAGAAGACTGCAGACTGCTTACTCCCAAGGTAGATGGCAACAGAGGCCTCCTCTTTCACTCCAGGCATCTATTGGACCCAAATGGTCCTTTCTCTTCACCAGCACCTACTGGCTACCTCCTCCCTAAGGAAGAAACCAGGCCTCTGCTCAGCCTCTGACCCAGTCCAGGTCCACACCAAGCACCACCAGCACCCCCTGCTAGGGTTGGGGAAGAGGCCAGAAGATTATAGACCAAGAGCTAGGCTTAGAAAACTAAAACTGCTAATTGGGAGTCTCAACAACTGGGCCACTCACTGAGCCCTGAGGCAGGAAAAGAGTTGCTGCATTTACCAGCCTCTTTTGACCCCTTCCCATAATGGAAGCCAGTGCCAGGGAACCAAGACCCAGCCCCTAGCCCCAGCCCAGCCTCCTCAAGGTTCAGCCAGACTCTCCTTCCCTTCCACCCACCATTACCTCCCTCAGGTCCTGTCACTTATTAGCCATGTGAGACCAGAAATCAGCAAGTTAACTAACCCCCAGCATCAGTCAGAATCCTGGCAGAAAACAGAAATGACCCTAGATGGTTCATGGAAAGACTTTAATGAAGGCAACCAATAGAATGGTGAGGCCCCCAGGACCCATAGGCTGAAGGGCATGGGAAAGAAAAAGTGTTGCTAGCTGCAGAGATATTGAATCTCAGAGGAGGGTTGGTTTGACAGAAGCCGTGGTCATGGAGGGACACAGCTCCTGCCATAAATGCAGTGGTAAAGCAGGGAGGAATTACCATCAAGCTCTCTCCTCCAGCCCTCCAGTCTGCTGCCAGAGCCTCCCGAGGGCCAAACCCAACTGGAAGCCAGGACCAAAGTTGCTGAGAGAAGTATCTTGTAGATCAGTCTCCAGGAGCAGGGCAGAGAATGTATTTGGGTGGGCAAACAGGGAACACACAGTATACCCACCAAGTCTCAATTTCCCCATCTGTAAATTAGGAATTATGATGCCTTCCTCACAGGGTTGTTGTGGGAATTTTTTGAGATCACCTATGCAAAACACTTAGCACAGTCCCTGACACAGAACCCACTGTGTAACTTTATGATGAGTGGGTTCTGTATCAATTTTGTCACTACATCAGCCTTCAGGTTTTAGCTAAACATCTCTGCCTCAGGGAAGCCTCAGGGTTGGCCAAAATCTGACCCACTCCTGTTTTTTTTATTATTATTGGAACACAGCCACATTCATTCATTGACATATTGCCTATGGCTGCTTTCATGCTACAATGGCAAAGTTGAGTAGGTACAACAGAGACCCCATGGCCTGCAAAGCTTAAAATATTTACTATCTGGCCTTTCACAGACAGTTTGCTGATCTCTGTGTTATACTCTCTTCTAGTTCTCTGTACTTCTTCATAGCACTTACTTCCATGGTAATTAGACAGTTATCTTTATGCTTATTTGTTCATGTCTGTCTTCCCACCAGACTGAGAGCGCCCTGAGATAAGGACCAAATCTGGAATTCCCAGGCCTAGGTCAGAACCCAGCATGTTGGGGCACTTGGTAAATATCCTTGGTTGCCTGCCCTCACCCCTTCAGCCCTGGCCTCTGTGCTCCTTGCTGGGCTCAGTAGACACCTGGTTCTCTATGGCTGCTTCAGAGTGGGCTGACTGCTGACTTAGCACTCCCTTCCAGAAAAGTGCTGATGCTGGCAGTTTTTCACAGTGGAGCAAGCCCTAGCTCATAAGAGTGTTTTCCACCAATTTTCCAAATCACTCACTTCAGCCCCGGAAGCAGGATGTTAAGGTTTTCATTTGATCACCAGACAGGCTGGGAGTGTCTGGAGGGCATCAGACACATTCAGTGGTCTTGGTTTTCCACTTGCAGCCTTAGATGATCGAGAATCAGTGAGTGCTGTTGTAGCTGTGGGACAGCCAAGGAATCTGGTGGAGAGTGGTATCAGAGGGGCAGCTCCAGGGAAGACTTCCATGGGTCTGGCAGTTATACTGCATGGATGGCAGGAGCCTAAGCAGACTCAAGGGCAGGAATGTGCCTCTTGCAGTCCCAGGAATGGGAGGAATGCAGCTTCCCTCAGCTCCTCAGGAGTGAGGGTTAAGCTACAGCTCTGGGTTCTCTTTCTAGCAGGCTATAATACCTTCCACGGAAAGGCCCCAAGATGTGTTCACTCATTTGTTCACTCAGGACTTACATATCAAGGGCCTACTTTGACTGAAGCATTTCCTATGAGCCAGGTACCCAGCAAGAACAAGACAAAATCCCTGTCCTCACGGAGCTCATGTTTTAGTGGAGGAAACAAGCAGCAGAAGCCGTGAAGAGACAAGGAGTAGCATGTTGAGAAGACAAAAGGAGGTCAATATGAGCAAGACGAAGATGGCTGGGCAGGCTCTTGGATCCTTCTTGAGATTGTGCCTACTTCCCTGGTCAGTTTCCCTACCACTGGGATGGGGGAGACATTTGTTCTAACATCAATGGCAGATATAGTCTTGGGTCTCTTTGAGACCTTGTTTAATGTCAAAAGTAGTCCCCAAGCTGAGGCTGTGCTTTTTGTCTCTGAGATGGTCCCTGAACCCCACAAAGCACTGCCCCCCCCAACTTTCCATCGCTTGGGAGTGGTTCTGTGGGCAGTCCCACACCAACAAATAGCCTGTGAGAAAGAAAATGGAGAAACCTCTCAGTTTCTGGGTTGGTAGGGGGGAAAAAAAGGCCAGGAATGCTACATTTTCAATTTTCCCCCAGTATGTAATGTTTAGTTTATATAAATGAACTAATATTTTCCTGGAGAGCAAAAATCATAAAGAACATTGACCCCCCAGAGAGGGCAAGTAATGTTTATGTGTGCTTTGGAACTAGTGTAGACATTTCCAGATTTTGTTAGCCCCACCTCCACGGAGTCTAAGCAAATGACAGGTTTTCTTTGAAGATTCCTTGGCAACAAAATGAGCCCATGGAAAATCTCAGTCTTGGCCTCAGATTTCTGTATTCATACTATCAGGACTGCTCTCAGACACACCTTCTGAGCTTCCTTTGTCTTATTGCCTAGTGGTTAAAAGTCTGGGCTCTAGAGTCAGGCAGACCTAAGTTCAAAGCCTGGCTCTAATGTTTCCTGGCTGTGGGACTTGGGCAATTGACCTGACCCCTCTGAGCCTCGGTTTTCTTACTGGTGAAATGGAAGTAGGAATAGTGCTTATTTCACAGGGCTGCTGGGAAGGTTCACTGAGATTGTGCTGGAAAAGCCCTTACCACAGTGCCTGGCACACATATACCCATCAGCAATGTTAGCTCTTGGCCTATGTGCTGATGCTGTCCAATGGAGGGTCAATGTCTGGCACCTGACAGAGCACTGGACAGGAAGCCAAAGGGCACTCACCTCAGCTCTGAATTCAAAGGGCATTCACTCACCACGCACTCAACAGCCATTCCAGTTACTACTGCTATTATAACGAACCACCCCTAAAACTTAGTAGCACAAAAGAACTATTTTATTATACTCAAAGCTTCTGTGGGGCAGGAAGTCAGACAAGGCACAGCCAGGATGGCTTGTCTCTGTTCCACAGCATCTGAGGCCTCAACTGGAAAGACTCAAAGGCTGAGAGTGGCTCAATGGCCAGAGGCTGGAATCATGTGGAGGCATCTTACTCACATGCCTGGTGCTTGATGCTCTGGGCTGGAGCTCTCCACATGGCCTGGGCTTCCTCACAGAAACCGCAGTCTCGGGGTAATCAGACTCTTACATGGCTGCTGGCTTTCCCCCAGAGTGAATGTACCCAAAGAGCAAGGTAGAAGCTGCATGGCACCTCTGTGACCTAGCTCAGAAGTCATGTAGTGTTACTTGTACCATACCCTGTCACAAAGTCAAAAAGTCCTGCCCAAGTTGAAGAAAAGGGGATGGAGGCCCTACCACTCAATGGGAGCAGTGTCAAAGAATGTGTGGACATGTTTTAAAACTACAACAGCTGTTTCACAGTAGGGAAATGGAGGCTCAAAGAGTTAAATAACAGCAGCTCACATGTATTAAGTACTTACTCTCTGCCAGGCACTGTTGTAAACACTTCCTATGTGTTCACTAAGTGAATTCTCACAAGTACCCTGTGAGGGATGCTGATATTACCCCATTAGGTAGCTGAAGATGTTGAGGCACTGAGAGACAGTCACTCACCCAGCATCATACATCGAGTCAGTGGCGGAGCCAAGAGCTGGAACCTGAGGTCTGGACAGATATATCACATGTAACCAACATGGGGAACAAGCTTTGTGCTCATGTGTACTGGCTCTGCCTTCATTGCCTTTGCATTTGTGTAGTGCAATAATCCCTCTGCCCCTGGATGGCCACCTTGGTTCATCTGTGACTTTCCTACAGCACTTGGAGTCATATACTATCTCAATCTGGTCCTTAAAAGGCTAGTTCTATGTCAGAACAAGATTTAGTGTTAAATTTCTTCCCTTGCCCTAGCTGGGCTGCTACAGCATGAATGCTTGTGGCAGGAGAGCAGGGGTGCTTGTCCCTTCTGCCACCCTTAGTGTTTCTCCCCTTCCCTCTATTTGCTAACATGGCATGGGGGGAAAGTACACAGTCTTAGAGGAGATTGCTGCTGTCTTGGGGCACAGGGCCCTCTAGGTGGCAGTTGATAAAGCTGATACTTCTCACAAGCACTCTCAGGAGTTTTTCAGAGATTCCACAGATCCTTAACCCAGGAAGATGCAGATCCATTTTTGGGGCCACTTGCAACCTCTTCCACAGCCCCACAGAGTCTGATGCCCACCACAGTTTCTTGCTGCTTGGATCCTCTCAAGGCCTGTGGGCCAGGACCCCAGCCAACCCTATGCTGGCTTTCCTCACATGGGGTCACCTCAGTCCGTGGGAGGTATACATTATCCTTGCTCCAGCTGACCTGGGAGTGCAGCTAACTGAAGTCTGGCCAGCATTGTCCTCCAGCCTTGGCCATTTTGGCTTCCTTGGGCATGAGTAAGGCATTCGTATTCCCCTGGGTCTCCCAACTGCTGGAGACGTATTTCAGGCTCCTCACCTGGTTCATTGTGGCCCCCCTCACTATGCTAGAATAGAAGAGGAGTGTACCCAGATGGGCAAAGGATGGGGCCTCACCCTTTTCCACATGTTTCTCTCTCTAGAACTCTCCTCTCCCTGCCGTTTTCTATTCTCAGAATGGGTGAGGGTCCCCTAGGTGAGGAACTCAAGGGCTGGGGAAGCCAGTTCTTGTCCTTTCACTCTGTAATTTCCAACCTGCTTTTTTCTTGAAGCCTCTCACCTTAGTGACCTGTTACATGAAGGTCAAGCAAAGGAGCCAAGACTCAAACCCAGTCCTGTCTGACTCTTTTGCCCTAGCATGGCCCAGCTCCTCGTGTAGCACAAATGGCTTCCCTAGCTTTTCTTTGCTCCATGCTCCCTGTGGCCTGGAAATCTGGGCCTTCTGACTCCAAGGAGAAAGCATCACAGCCAAAGGGTGATTAGATGCCATTTTAGAGCAAAGAACTGGGGTATTCTGAGTGATGTGTGAGCTAGATCTTGGCTCACAGTAAGGACCCGTGAGAGCTGCATGTATGAGAAACAAAAAATGTGTGTGAATGTAAAAGTGACCAGCTCCCAGGCTCAACTGTGAAACCTGGCCAGAGAAGGGTTTAAACACAAACAGACTTTTTGTGCAGAGAGGCCCCAGTGCCCCAGAGAGCTACAGGGCTCTGGCAGACCGAAAGGGCCTGAGTCCCTGGTCTGGGAACAGGGCTTTCAGCGTGTGAAGGAAAGCAACCCAAGACACGTTGAATCCCCTTCAGAATTGGTGAATGTATGCCCTGTGTACCAGGCATTCAGTGTGGCACTTTCAAGTGTTCCAGAGTGTGGCAATTGTCATTCCCCTTCTCCAGTGAGTAAACTGAGGCCCAAAGGGATGAGGAGACTTGACCATAAGCTCCCAGCTTAGCACAGGGAAGAGGCTGGACTGGAACCCAAGTCTCCTGATCTCCTTGGCCATCGCTGCCTCCCATTAATTTCTGAGGAGAAAGGCTTGGAAAACACCCTGTGGGCAGCAGCAGCAGGGCTGCCAGACTGCTTGAATAGGACAGTGCTGACCCAGGGCAGGATTGCTCAAATGTTGCTGGAAATCCATGGGAATGTGGCTCCCTGTCCCAGCCACAGGTCCTTGGCCACTGGCTCCCTTGCAGGTACAAGCACCACACCCATCTGTCCAGCAAATGCTTAGGCCATTTGACTGTAAACCCAGCCCTGTGCTGTACCTGGGAACCCAGCCCCTGCTTCCCAGAGCTTGTGTCTAGTGGGGGAGATGGACAGTAAACAAATGTTCACACCTAATTCCTTAATTACAAATGAGCAAGTTCTATAAAAGCAAGATACAGGCCTCCACGGGAACATTTGACAGAAACATTTGACGCAGGAGGAGGATGGGGGTGACTGCCCTCTTAGAGCCTGCTTCCCCATCTGGATAATGGGAATGCTAACAGCCCTGTTTGTGAGAACATGGGGTTATGCATGATGGAAAGCACTTGGCCTAGTCTCTTAATAAAAGTCCCCAATGTTGTCTAATTTAAGCCCTGAAGATGGGAGATCAGCAGTTCTTTCCCTCTATTTTTCTCTCTCCCCTCCTGAGAGCAATGTACAGGATGAATGGGAGATCATTTCTGGGGTAGTTAGTGTTTGCCAAATATTTTAATTTTGTCTGCTGTGGTCCATGTGGGATGGACAGAAAAAGACACTATGGCTCAGGGAGTGCTTTTTTTAAAAATAATTTTATTTTTTATTTTTTAAAAGATACTTAGATTACATAAATGTTACATAAAAATTGTAGGGATTGCCATATGCCCCACCTCCCACTCCTCCCACAATCTCCCACATAAACATCCTTAATTAGTGTGGCATATTCATTGCACTTGATAAACACGTCCTGGGGCTTTGCCACTAAGCATGGACCATAGTTCACATTGTAGACCACACTCTCTCCCACACAGTTCTGCATGGTATATGATAATATAAAATGGCCTACATCTATCATCACAATGTCACTCAGGATAATTCCCAAGTCCCAAAAAAGCCCCTGTATTACAACTGCTTTTCCCTCTCCCTGCCCCCAAAGTGTCTGGTGGCCACTGGCTCCACATTAATGCTGTAATTACTTCCATTGCGTGAATCACAATGTGTCTATAACAGAATACCAGTAAGTCCACTCTAGTCCATAGCTCTTCCCCCAATCCTGAGGAGTCTGAGGTGGTGATGTCCACTCCACCTCCAAGTGAGAGGGGGCTTATATCCCATGAATAAGAGCTCAGGGAGTGCTTTGATGCTGGCTGGCTGGCCAACATGGCAGGCTAGGCCCCTCCAGTTTGCTTTCTCTGGAGACCCAGACTGGAGAAAAGAAAACAGTTGCTATGTGTTCCAACCCCAAAATGCCTGTTTCCTACATGAGGCTATCTCTGAGCAGGAGGAAGTAACAGCTGAAACCAGGGGCTGCTGGGGTGGGGAGAATGGCACATTGCTTCTGAGACACCATTCTTTAGAATTACAAATGAGGCACAAGATTCACCTTTTTATGCATCTAAACGTGAATTTTCACATGTTTATTTGTTCTTCTGGCCTTGATTTTTACTTCTTATCCCACAGACATTGGTTTTCTCCATGTTCTGTCCCAGGCCTTTCTTCTCACTGAGCATACACTCCCTAGATAATCTTGTCCACTCCAGGGGTGCCATAACTCCCTTATGCTGACAAGTCCTACATATCCAGTCCTAGCCATGAGCTCTCTCATGAAGTTTCCCATGGAAACTGGACATCAATTCCCAACTGACCTTCCCATCATGCCCCCAAACCTGTTCCCTACATGAATGGCACCAGCCTCCACCAAGTGTTACCCTGACTCCTCCCTCCCTCCACTCCTTGGCTCCCTGCTGGCCCACCTCTTAGACACCTCTCTTCCACATCTCGTCCCAGACTGTGGCTCAAGCCTTGGCCACTTCCTTTTGCTTCCCACACTGCTGCTGGAGTGATCTTTCCAGGGTGCAAATCTGAGCGCATCACCATCCCTTCCTAAAAATCTCCATGCCTTTCCCTCCATTAAATTCCAGGCTCTGTGTCTCTGACCGTAGCCTTTCTCTGCTTCATCTGTCACATTCCCTACCTTAGACTGTCTAGCCAGGCTGGCTCTTTTGAGTTTCTCTAGTATGTCCTGTTATCCATCATTTCTGAACCTTTGCACATGCTGTTCCATCTGCATATATCACCACTTCTGCTGCAACTGTTGGCCCAGCCTGGATGTCAGACCTTCCATAAGTCCTCTCTGACCCTTCCCTCAAAGGCACCGTGCTTCTGGCTCTACCTGGGGCGAGTTCCTTAACTTCCTTGCACCTCAGGTGCAACATCATAAGACAGAGATAGTAACACTACCTTTGTGGCAGTGTTATTGTGAGGTTTGAATGAACTTATATGTACAAAGCATTTAGCTTGGTTTCTGGCACATAGTATGTGCTAATAAATGTTAGCCATTATCTACATTATGCTGTCGTTGTGGTTATGATTGCCACATTTATCATCATTATTCTCCTTTGATGAGCATATGTCTCTCCTGGGTATAATTTATCTGGTTACTCATCTCTCCCCCAACTTGGCTGCAAACTCCATGAAGGCAGAACAATATCTTTCTAATTCAGTGTTTATTTCCAGTACCTGGCCCAGTGACTGGCACAGAGTCGGGGCTCAGTAGACATTTGTTGCATGAAGAAAGAAGAGATGCTATATCATTCACTCTTGGCAGAGAATCTGCAAGGTCAGGACCATGGTCCCTGTTTTATAGATGTAGAAACTCTGGCTCAGAGGTATGAGGTGCTTGTGTGAGATTGCACATCCTGCAAGTGGCAGGCACAAGTGGGAGCCCAGGCCTGTCTGCCTCTGGACCCCAACTTCTTTGCTGTTGCTGCTCATCACCGTTAGTCCTGTCCACTCCAAGGCTGTTACTAGAAGGCCCTGTGCTCCTTTCCCTTCCAATCAATGAGTGAGCTGTTAGGCAGCATGTTGGTTTCTTGAGAGAAATGTAATGAAAACCAGATTTTATTTCAATATAATATCTCGTTCCCCACAGAGACTGTCAGTTCTCATATGTTCCGATAAAAAGTGCTAAAGAAACAGTCATTTAAAGAGCTTTAAAGATTATTCATGGAAAAATTATGCTGAGGAAAAATAGAGCAATCCTCTGAGATAGTCAAGCCACATGGTCAGTTTTTCCAACTGTTCATGTCATGTCGGGCTGGGCAGTGGGGACTACACTCTGCTGAGCAAGTCCAGAGCCCTAGCTCATTATCGCTGCCCTCTCCTCTGCCCTTACCCTGCCCCTGCCCCGAGGACATGGAGCAACAAACTTGCCAGCTGCCCAGCTCACAAATGGTCCCAGAAGACACATGTTCCTGGTGCTGTCACGTGGTGACCTCCCAAGACTTGGCTGGGCAAGAACACAAGGCCTTTGGGTAGCAGAGGGTGCCACTTACTGGCAGATAGGTTGCTCCCCACCCCCAGGTCCCAGCTGAATGGAAATTCTTCTGCTTCCGTATCAGACCCAGGCTGTTGGTCAACAGTGCGGGGGATGGGAGTGACTAAGACCAAGGGCACCGCGAGCAGCATTAACTTTGAAACTGGACCCAGGTAGAGTGCATGCTCTCCTGCTTGGGCCCCCCACGTTTCCCCCAGCTGGGTTGAGAGTCATTTGAAGCCAGCCATGCCACCCAAAGCTGTCCAAAGCAGAAAGAAGAGTGGGGCAGATCTGGGCCTAGTTCTGGAGGGAGAATTGGGAGTTGAGTGGAAGAGAGCAAATACCAAGGGCAAGTCCAGAGGTTCTGGGAAGGCCTGAAAACAGGAATCAGAGCCAGGATGCAGGAGCCACATGGAGACAGGTGGGAAAAGGAACCAATAAGGAATGAGCTGGAAGGGACCAGAGAGAGTTACCAGAAGAACCACAGATCATCCAGCTCTCACCAGCAGTGCCAGGTTAAGGGAACAAATCCAGCACTCCCTCCAGCTGTGGGACCTTGGTGAACCTCCAAGCCTCCCTTTGAAATGGCGATAATGAAAGTACCTACTACGTAGGGTTCAACGAAGTAGGACATGAAAGTGTTTGTACAAGCTTGGTACACAGTTGGTACATAATAGATGTTAGTCCCCTTCGTCTCCCCTTCCTCAAGAGTGGCAACTGGAGGGGGACGGATGTGGCTCAAATGGTTGGGCGTCCGTCTCCCATATGGAGGGACCCGGGTTCGATACCCGGGACCTCCCGGCAAAAAAAAAAAAAGAGTGGCAACTGGATATTATCCTTCTCAGATTTCCTGGAGGAAGTGCTGCTTATCTGATCACCTTCACTGCAATCATTGTGTTCCTTCTTCCTCATGTTGGGACCAGTGCCTGACCTTTGAGCACTAGCGTTCCATCCCTCGCCCCTGCCCCTGCTGCCACCATGATAGTGGGTATACCTGGATCAAGTCCTGCCTCCAGCATTTAGTAGATATATAAGCCCTGGCTTTCTTACCTGTAAAGGGTATCCACTTCATGTGTTGCAGCACAAGCACAAAGCACAGCACCAGGCACATAGTTTTCCACCATAATTGTCATCATAATGTACTACAAAACAATGGAGCCTTGAGTTCCAATTTAAAGCCCATAGGGAGGAGCAATGTAATTTGACCTTTAGAAAATACTTTCCTGAACCCAGGGTGAGAGGGAGCCAGAATGACTCAGGCAGTGAGATTTTAATCCCTCATACATGGCTGGTGATAAACAAGACGAATTCCTCCCTTTTCATGGATTCATTTATTGAGCAATATGTGCAAAACAAAAACAAAGTAGGATGGTTTTCATTCTTCCTTTTCCTCTCTGGAAATGTCTACAGGCGACATTTCCTCCATGACAAGGTTTAGAGCCTACTTTTGGTCCCAGCTTTTTGAGCCTCTGCTTTGTTCACCAGGGGTGCACGTCATTATCACCTGGGGAGCTTCTTCAGATTCCGCAGATGAATCTGATGCATTCTCTGGTTAGGAATCACAGCCTTGAAGCTGGTGACAGTGTGGTCCCACTCGCCTCAAAATGCATATATACACAAAGCTTTGCTACAATTTAGTACTCCCCATACTCCTCACAGGCCTTCCATGAATGCCTCTGGGGATGCTGTAGGGAAACCCCAAGGGACAGTGCAGCCCTCCAGGCCTAGAAACACTGGGGTACCATTACTACCCATAGGCCTGCAGGAGTGCAGGGAGGCAATGGTTACCAAAACCCAGAGTCAGAGAGGGCTTGAAGAGACTGCCACCTCCAGGGGGTGACCCCACAGGGAGGTAACCCAAAACTATGCCCCTCCTCCACTCTCCTCTACCTCCTCCAGTGCTTCCCATTGACCTAACTCAGTGGGAAGCCAGAGGGCCAGGGAGCTCCCTGATCTAGGCCCCATACTACAGCTCCTTGGTTCATGGCACAGGGTAGAGAAGGGTGGAGAGTAGATCTGGAGTGGAAAATAAAAGATCCCAGCACAGCCTCTGGTATAGCACCTGGCAGAAAGTAGGTATCCACCGTTTTTTTAAAGTATTCTATTTTAAATAAGGAAATATTTAGCACATAGAGAAAAATACAGAAAATGACATCATAGATAACATTTTGCCATATTTGCTTCATATTTCTGTAATATTTCAGATAGAGCAAAACTCACTCTTACTCCCATTGTGCCTCCTTTTCTCTTCCTCCCGAGAGGTACCTACTGTCCTGATACTGTTTCATGTCTTCCTGTGCAGGTTTTTGTGTTTTGCTACATATATACCTATGAATAAACTTACGAAATACTGTTTTATGTGTTTTCCAAAATTTTACATAAATGACATCATGCCATAAATATTATTTTGCAACTTGCCTTTTCCATTTAACATGTTTTTTATGATTTATCCATATTGATAACAGTAGATCCAGTTTCCTCATTTTTTCTGCTCTGTAGAATTCATTAAATAAATAAACCACTGCTTATTTATCTGTTTCCCTACTGAAGAGCACATGGATTGTTTCTACTTTTTTGCTGTTAAACACAGTATTGCAACACCCTCATATATGTGTCTCCTTGTACACACATATGAGTTTCTCTAGGGTAGATACTTAGAATCACTGGGTCAAAAGACATGGCATCTTCACCTTTACTCAGTATTGCTAATTGCTTTCCAAATAGTTTATGGTCATATGAGTCCTGAACTAGAGTTCCTTTTACTCCATATCCTAGGCAACACCTGATATTGTTAGACATTTTTTTTACTGATTAGGTAGAAGGATATCTCATTTTTACTATAATATGCATTTCTATTATTACCAGTTGAGATTAATCAACTTCCCTTATATTTATCAGTCATTTTAGTTTTCTTTTCTGTGAATTTCCAATTCATATTCTTTGCCCATATTCTATGTGGTTTGCCTTTTTCTTAATGGATTTTTAAATTTCTCCATATATCTGAATACTAATCCTTTGTTGATTATGTGGGTAGCAGATACCATCTCTCAGTCCATGGCTTGCCTTTCAGCTTTGATTTTGTTGTCATTTTTGTACAGAAATGTTTAGTTTTAATGTAGTCAAAATTATTAATGTTTTCCTTTAGAGTTTGTGCTTTTTGTTTCTTCTCTCCTCCCAAGGTCATAAAAGTATTCTCCTATTTTTTTCCCAACAGTTTTCCTTTTTTGCTTTTCACATGCATGACACTAATCCACTTGTCTAATATAAAGTAGGGGTCAAATTATATCTTTCTTCACAATGGAAGCCAATAATTCTTACCCTATCAAAAAACTCTCCTTTCCCCACTGACAGCATCATCATGAAGCAAGTTCTGGTACATTCCTTCTGTTTTATTGACCCATTTTTCTATCTCTGCCCCAATAGCAAATTGTTTGAATTACTATTGCTTTGGCTACTTTGTCACTTTACTGTGTACAAGGGATCACCTTAAACAGAGGAGACCCCAGTCCCCCCGGTACTGGAGGGCAGGATGGTGTGAATGGAGATACATGTGATGGTTGCAGGGCTAGAAGTGAGAGAAATCAAACCTGACAACCACAGTTTTCTTATTGAAGTAGAGAGTGTGTTATTTAAAAGGGAAGGAGTCTATGAGCTGAATGAGGACTTTAAAGAGAGAGGTGATATTTGGGAAGAGTTGTTGAGGGGAACAGTGGAAAATGATTGTTGGTAAGACTTCAGGGAAACGAAGGAGAAGGTGTGAGTGCAGAATGGGGTGTGGACGGGGCAGATCAGGAGGTAGGACAACTAGTGGGAAGTGAGAATTCAATTGGGAGCAAGAATTCAGAGCTAGAGATGACATAAGTTCCCATGTCTGGTGAATCTTCAGACATATGAGAAGGGGGCTGGACTTATCCACGGCCACCCAGTGGGTAAGTGATAGAGTTGAGGCTTAAAAGTATGTCTTCTGACCCCAAGTCCAGTCCCTTACTCCTGTGCCCTAATTTAGCCACTTTCTCTCCTTCACCTGTTCATTCAACAAAAATGAAACTGAGAGTTTACAGACTTACAGAGCTTACAGCCTACAGTTTACAGGCTGAGAACGTGGGTCAGTTGTTTGGACATTAAAACAAGGATGATTCAAATAGGCTGGAGGACATGGGAACCCTTAGGTCCTTTGTGCATCTATGGGATCTTGTAGTGGAGGGTCTAGAGCTCTGCACAGACCTCGGGCTTCACAGCCCCTAGGAAAGTTCCCAAGCATGGCCAGGCAGCAGACCCCTCGATTTGCTGTCTTTGACTTGCTCTGCAGGAAGTGGCTGAGCCCCTTGTGGATGCCCTGGTGTCTGCCCCAGGTAGCTAGGGCTGGGCTAGCAGCTGGGGTCACCTCCCTTAAATACCTCACTGCTAAAGCCATGGAAACTAGCAAGTGCAACAGTGATCTGGGCCACATCCCTCAAAATACAGCTCTGGATATAGCCAGCATGCAGGATTTGTGGACTCCTACTTCAGTCTCTGCATATTGTGCTCAGTGGGATTTTGTGATTCCTCAACTCCATTGGCTCTAATGACTCGGTTGGGGCCAAGGAAGAAATAAGTATTAGTGCTAACTATGAAAGTCTATATATGCAATATCTCCCAATAATTTGCAATGTGGGTTTAATTATTCCCACTTTTCAGTTGAGGAAACCGAGGCTCCAGGTATAAGTGTCCAAGGTCACCTAACTAGTAACTGACGGACCTGGGACCTAAATCCTTCCCATCTGTGTTCTGACTCAGTAAATTGCTACCTTCCCCAATAAGCTCTCAGTTCTTTTTTGTTGAATGAACAGGTGAAGGACAGAAAGTGACTATATGAGGGCACAGGGGTAAAGGCATTGGACTTGGACTCAGAAGACATACTTTTGGTCTCAACTCTATCACTTAGCAACTAGATGGCTTTGGGTAAGTCATGCCATGGGGAAATGGGGGACAGACTGCTGATCCCACATCTATCCACAGCACTCTCCCTTCAGCTCTGTATTAGCCAGCAGGGCTGCCCAGCCAATGGGCGCTATGTGCAGTGAGACACATGACCATCCTGAGAGTCAGTTGTCAGGTCTGGGAGCTAATTAGATTGGGAAGAGTGAGGCAGTGTCAATATTTAATTAGTAGGAAGCCATGGGGCCCAGTTTGTGACCTCCACCAGTCCAGGTGCCTTACCCTAAACTAGGAGCCCACTGCCTCTAAGCCTCCACAGCCCTGAGTCAGTTTCCACAGATACCCCTGCCACCGTAACCCCTATCATTGCTCTTCGTCTCTGTTCTGTCCACAGGCCCCTCTGCCAGCTCCAGTTCTGCGAGGTTCAGCCGGAGGCCCACCTGTCCTGATGCATCTGTTGCAGGCAGTCTCCCCACACCCCCGGTCCCAAGACACAGGAAGAGCCACAGCCTGGGCAACAAGTGGGTCACTGAGCAGGTCTTCTCCGAGTGCTTTAAATTGGACTGAGCTAAGAGCTGTGGCCTAAAGGAATGCTGGGAAATACTTGCCAACTGGGTCTTTCCCTCACCCCATGCTGGGAGCTGTTGGCCTGAACCCTTGATATCTAGTTGGTACTCTCTCCTAAGGCTGGCATAGGCTCAGGGAAGAGCTGAAGGGCAGCTGTAGCAGCACAATCTGCATACTATTGACAGATATCACAGGTTTAGTAGCCAATGGAGGAAGAATGCCAGAGGCAGGGAAGCAGCAGTGGGATTCCAGAAAGTTTACTCAAGCTCAGTCAGTGACTGTCTTGCAGAGAGCCCAGAGACCAGTGGCTTTGCCAAGTAATTACCATGGAGGTCAGTTTTAGGTATCTCATGGTGCCTGCCAGTGTTGGAGCTAGGAGTCTCTGCTTGCCAATTGCTGCAGAAAGCCTACAGAGCAGTGAACCTGCTTGCCCACCCAACCCTGTGGGTCCTCGGCATTACTGGGGGCTCCTGAACAGGTTTGTCTGTCCCTCCTTCATTTCCCTCCGTCTCTCCCTCCCTCCCTTGCTTCCCTTCTTCCTTCCTTCCCTCCATTCCTCCACCACTAAGGCACAAGCCTCAGCCCAACCCAGGCTGGTCCTGGAGATGCTCACAGGCTAGAGGAAAGAGGTGGTTGCTCTCCCAGCATTCAGTGCTTACTCTGTGCTAGACACTCTACTACATGCCTGTCAAGCATTATCTCATTGGGTTCTGATGCAGACCTCTGAGGTAGGTTCTATTATTATACACAATTTAAGAATGAGTCCAATAAATTTCAACAGGTGGAATGCCTTACCTTGGTGAATAAGCGTTGGAACAAGGATTTGGACTAGGTGTGTGCAACTCCAGAAGCAGGCCTGGTGACCACTTGATTATGCTGCCTCTTCATTTGCATGGCCTCCATTGCCTACAAGCACAGTCCTACTATCTGTTCACTTGAGCCTTATAATTGTCCTGGGAGACAGGCAGGGCAAGTATCGTTATCCCCATTTGATAGTGGGAGAAACTGAGGCTCAGGAAAAAGATGTAATTTGCCCAAGGTCACACCATGAGATAGTAGGTGTACTTGTACACCTGGGTGGAGGTCTTTTTCCTGCAACTGCACCTTACGCACAGAACTCAAGAGCAGGCATAACCACTGTTACTCCATAGATAAGGAGCTTTGCCTTCTTTCTTCCTTTCCATTTTCCAGTATGATGTGTCAGTTGAGTGTAGTTGAGAGTAAGAGTGCGACATTCCCATCGGAGAAAGCAAGGCACCTACTGGACGACAGCGTCCTAGAGTCCCGCAGCCCCCGCAGGGGCCTCACCCTCACCTCCTCCTCTGCCATCACCAATGGACTCTCCCTAGGTAAGCAGCTCTGACCTACACACAGCAGGCGGGTAGGCCCACGGGCCCAATGTGTGCTCCATGTCTTATCTCTGTGTCGCTGTGCATTGCCCAGTGGTGTCATCCCAGTGGGGAATCCAGTGGCCCCTTATTCCCCACAGAGAAGGCTCCTTGCAGGAAGAGCCCAGAACCAGGGAATTCTTCCTTTCCTAGCTTCATGGACTTTGTTAAGAGCCCTGGGGTTTGTCCTTGCCCTGTTGGTAACCCCCAAGTGTGACCAGCAGGTGGAAGGAATGACCAGAGACACTCTTGAGTCCAGTTGTCATTGGTTGGCAATTCCTAAAGCCTGGCCTCTGCCACCGTGGGGCGCTGCTGTCCCTGGGCAGCCTTGAGCCTCAGGGACCTATAGAGCAAAGCAGTGGAGTCTGCTTCAGGACAGCAGTGGGTGGGCTAAGATGCCACCAGGTTCTCACCTGTGTACTTGTCTTCACACTGAGAAGCCAGAATTAGGGAGAATGGAAAATTGATGTTCAAGAATGAAATTTCATCTCTGAGATTCAACAGAAACAGTGCTCATGTCAATGGAAGGGACAGAAACCATGCTGTTGAGGCTGGGGCAGGGTGAAGGTGGAGTTAGGGCTGAGGCTGGCATTGAGCTCTGCTCACAGACTTGTCCCCCTACAGTGTCCAGATCAGCTGAGGACAGGTAGCCACATGCAATCGCTATTGCCATCAGCCAATTGCACTCTCTAATGGCTTTTCCCTTTCAGTGTGCCTGTGCTTCTGTGGTCTGTATATCTGTGTGTCTGTGTACTTCCCTTAACAGGGAGTCTTCCAGGGCTGGTGGTAGGTTAGATGGTTGCCAAGCTGGGACTTTGATCTGGTGAGGACTGTAGGATGGAGGGCCCATGACTAGGGGTTGGGAGGGAACAGGCAGGGATCTCATGCCCCAGGTCCTCATGAAATTAGACTGGTTTCAGAGGCCATGGACAATACCACTCCCGGGGGCAGCTGTCTTTCACTCCTTTTAAGTCTATGACAAGCAAGTTCCATGTCTGCTTCTGTCCTTAGAAGAGGGCATCCTATTTGGACCCAGTCATGAGTATACAACAGCTTAGGACAATGCATCCCATAGTTCATAGGTGTGCCTAGGAAGAGTTCTGGGTTCAATATGTTTGGAAAAGGCTAGGTAAACAAAGGTAAGCAAGTTTCTTCTCAGAGACTTTAATATGCTGGTGTGCATTATGAACCCTCCAAGAAGGCATTAGAGTCTGCAGCCTTCCCACATTGATCACGAAACCTTTTTTCTTGGAGCCTCCTATGGGATGAGGTTCTGAGGGTCCCACTCTGGGAAATGCCAGCCCAAGAGCACTCAACTGGGCAGCAGAACAGCTGTTTTACATCCAGGAAACTTTCTGCACTGTGCCTGAGTGCAGGGTTTGCTATTCTGAGACAGAAAACTGAGTCAGATGCTGTGCAGTAGCCAGGCTGGAGATCACAAGGTTGTTTGGTTCTTGGCTTTTAAAGTCAGGAAACTCAAAATGTTTTTCTGTTTGGAGCTGAAAGCCCTGAAGTAAGTTGCTGTGTGTGCACGTGTACTTTTTGGAACTAAGCTGTTCTTCTCATCCTGTAATAAGGTCCATTGCTCACACTGATTTCAAGGCCTCTTTCCTTTCCCCCTTCCCACTGCTAAGCCTCAGTGCCAGAAGGCAGCACAGGCAAAGAGTGGTTAAACCGATAAGCCTCTGAGGCCTAAGGGAGAATACAAAGACATTGCACGAGGGCTGCTTGAAGTGATCGAAGAAAAAAATTTCTCTGCTGTCCCTGGGGCAGAGCTAGGCCTCAGAGAGCCCCTGAAAAGCAGGATGTCCCAGTCAGCCCTCACAGGGGGCAGATGGGGAAAGAGGAGGGCAGCCAAATGGTGGGATGGAGCCTTTCTGTCCACACTGGCCAGGGACTTGAAGGAGCCCTCACTCAAGGCTTCTGTGTGATGCTAGGTGGCTGTACTGTGACCAGCATCCAGACAAGCCCCTGACCCTCAGGAAGAGAAGTGTCATTTTTGCCTCTGTCCTCACCAGGTGAGGTCTATGCTTGTGCTGGCTTCACTTGGGCCAGAAGGAAGACAGTGGTGGGGACAGGGTAGGCTGAGACAGAGGCCTGAAAGCACAAACCCCAATAGGCCAGTGGACAGGCAGCTGCAGTCTTCAAGGGGAAAGTGGGAAAGGAGTGGAGGACCCACCTGTGAACATTTTGTATGGAACTGGATAGTTCTTTCTACTTTCCCAGAGCAGAGAGTCAGAAATAGCATTAGCAAAAACTCAAGTGACATTGATGCCCTCAGAGACAGGGGCTGTTTCTCCCATGCTTCTGTTGGGCTTGGGGGCCTGCGCCCAGGGACCGAGGCAAACAGGCCTCTCCAAGGTCAGCACCTCTTCTGCAAGGCCACCACGCTCATTGATCTGTGTTCCTTTTCCAGGCAGTAGTGAGAGCTCAGAGTTTAGTGAAGAGATGTCTTCAGGGCTGGAAAGGTGAGTGTGGCCTCAACTCAGCACCTCCCTCACAGGGGAGATGCTCAGGGCCCAAGGAAGCAGAAGACATGCTCCGGGCAGGGACCTGCACCCCCACTCTACCCCACCCGACTGGCCCAGCCTCACGTGATGGCTGTTTTGTGGTCCCTGGTCTCAACCCCGGGCAGCTAGGAAAGAGGGAGGAAATGCAGGATGGGCACTTTGCAGGGGAAGCGGTCATCATCATCTGAGCCGAGAGCTAGCCCAGGAGCCTGAGGCCAGCGCCCTTGTCTTCTGGCGGAGCAGCAGGAGACCTTGGAGCAGATTTGGTCTAAAATGTGGGTTCTCAAAACCAGAAGCTGGAGAATCAGTCTAGTCTTGAGATGAGCACATTGCTCCACCTGGTGGAGCATGCAAGTGTTGCACCCACACAGCCTCAGGCCTTGGGCTGTTGTCTTCATATGCCTTAATTGGGCACCTACCCTACTAGGTGCTGGTGACAGAGCGAAGTGACCACATCTGCTGCATACCCTCCGGATCCCTCAGCTCAGGGTTTGGCTCCCCACGGCAAACATGTCTGCCTGTAATCTGGCCTCGTGCTCAGGAATTTACCAATTGCACATGCTCCACATACTGATGTAGAAACTGTGCCAGGCACCAGGAGGGCTCTGGAAAGACAGGGGAAACCAAGAATAGGGTGAAGGGCATCAGCATGGTAACCTGTGATGAGAAATACAGTGGCACAAAGTGCTGGAGAGTGGCAGTTTACACTTTCCTTCAGAGCAGCCCCTCTTCCAGTGTCCAGGGGCCCTCTGCACACAAGCATACATACACTCACACACAGTTACACGAGCTCACACATAAACACACATACTCATGCACACACTCACACACAACCTCTGACATAAACACATATATACTCTATCACACACATGTACGTAACACTCACATATGCACTCTCACTGACACATTTACATAGAAATGCTCACACTCACGCACACTTGCATACTCTCACATGTGTACACATTCACACATGCACACATACACACTTGTGTACACACAATGACACATTCTCTCACCATTACACATGCATACTCTCATGTATATGTGCACACGCTCACTCACGTACACACTTTTTCTGTGGTGCTAAAGTTTCCTGTCTCACCCATCCCCATAATCATAAAATGACCAAAGAGGATGTAAATCCTGCCTAGCAAATCTTCACAGGGCAATGGGATGCAATATGATAATAACTAATATTTGTTTAGTTTTCACCATGTGTTAGGCACCGTCTTAGCACTTTACATGCATTGTCTCATGAAATCCTCAAGCACTCCTACACAGTAGCTATTTATGTTGTCCCCATTTTATACAGAAAGATGAAGTAACTTGTCCTGCTTCACACTGTTCTAGTAAGTGGCAGAGCTAACCCAAATCCACGTCTTCCTGACCACCAAGCCCACCTCGTCATCATCGTGCTCCATGACCTCTTGTAGAGGGCCGGCTGAGACAGCCACAGGGACTGGCCCCATGGCAGGCCTGCAGTTATATCCTGGAGGGTTGGTCATCAGACTAGCTGTCTATGTGAAACCCAAGTTGGAGGGCTTGGAGTAACAATGTCATGAGCCTCAGTAGCTCTTTCTCTCTGCCTCTGCTCTAGGATTCCTGGGGGACGCTTGCTATGTTCCCATTCTGGGAGCTCAGGCATACAGAAACACCATCAGGCAAATCTAGCTTTGGGGGGACCCCTAACAGTAGGCATGAGGACCACATAGTCACCAGGGGCAGAGTCTGCACCAGTCAGGGGACCCCTGGGGAGACCCTGAAGAAAAAAGGGCTTAAAGGCAAGCCAGCATATCCCCTGGCCACTGGCCAGTAAGGAGACCTCAAATGGGAACCTCAGCAATGTGCCAAGATCCTGAATATCAACAAGACCTGGACCTATTCATTTGTTCATTCATTTGTTCATTCATTCATTCATTCATTCATTGAATAGCTGTTTATTAAGCAACTATTCCTTGCCAAACACCACACCAGTTACTGAGGATATAGCAGATTTGGTTTTTGCTAAGAACCCATGCCTGAAATTAGAGGTACAAGAAAGGAGGATGATAAGAGAGAATTTCCTGCTCTAGGAAGATGATGTGCTCGATTCAGTCATGAACATTATAAGGTATAGCATTTCTATTTATGTCTCTTTTATTTAGACTTCAGCATTTAGACTCACTATCCATCTGAATGTCTGTAGTGGGATCTCCACACACTGGCCTCCCAGCCAACTTGTTTATACAACCACATGTCTAGCCCTGCCTCCAGCAATTTTTGGAATAGCCCTGCACAGAGAATGTCCTGTTTCTCATTCTCTCAGGACCTAGCTCCTGGCCCACCCCCTCCCTGCTGATGGAAGCAGGAGGCCCCCTGCTTTGGAAGGTACCAGTAGGCTATGATGTCTCTTCCAATTCCTTCCCAGACCCAAGGCAGTCCTGACAGTTCAGATGCTGACTGCCCCCCTGGTATCCAGTTCCTCGGGCCCTGGGATAGTCTCCACTTCCATCCTGCACCACAAAGAATCTACTCCCTCAAAAGCAAGTGAGCATTCTAGAATTTACTGAAAACTCCATGGGAGAGTTGGAGGGGAGGATTTATCTCACACACTTTATGGTGAAACAACTTGAAAATCTTCATTCATTAGACTCAATTAGAGTGTTTTCTTTCACGGTTTAGCAATCTTCATGTTGCCATCTGGGTCTCCTTATTCCTAATCTTCGCCATCCAATGCCCCACTCTACTGGGTCCTCCTTCCATCCCCTAAGCCTCCCTCTACCCCCTAAGCCTCTCTCAGATCAAAGTGTTCCTATTCTGTAAAGGGGGGTAGATTCCCTTTTCCCAGGAAGCCTGGATGTTAGCCTGCCTGTGTCCAGAGGTCAGTATTTGCCTAGAAAGAGCCTCCAAATCATTTTTCAGCAAAGCAAAGCCTCCCCTACTCAGAGTCTCACACACCTATCAGGTGCTGTTAAGAATAGAGCTTTCTCTGCATTATGACTCTAGTGCAAGTGGACAGAAACCTTGGAGCCAGGGCCAAGGGTACAGGAGAGGGCTAGGCCCCACCCAGAGGAATAAAGTTGTGAGAGAGGAAGAGGCTCTTGGCTCCTCTAGTCCCTAGAGCCTTTGACTAGAGAGGGAGCCAGTGCTTTGCCCCACAGACCTGGAGCTTAGGGGCCACAACCTTCAAATGACTCACATACCAGTTCCCCACCCTGGTGACAAGCATGGTCCAGGCCAGGAAGAGGAATGGCAGGGAGAACCCTGGCCAGTGACCTCCTCTCTACACACACCACACATACCTCTGTTGGTTTGAGGGCATACCTTAATCACTAGTTATGCCTCTGTCCGGCCAAGGATGGAGTCATTTACCCTGTCTTGAAAGTTTGCCTCCCATTGTTTACACATAGGGATATCTTAGCCCAGTGGCCCAAACGCAGCCCTTGGGGAACAGCCAAAGGTCCAGCTGTGCCCAGTGTAACCCTGGAGCTGCTGGCTATAAATAGCACCCATATGAGAGCCCACTGTGCCCCCATGGACCCACTGCACTGCTGTCCATGGGAGTGGACAGCCAGGAGGAAAAGTGACCGTGGCTACCAACCCCTGTTCTTGTTGGGACTGTAGAGTGAGGAAGTAAAGGGCACCCTCTTCATCCTCCTGTCCCCTTCTCCATCCCAGCCTTGGCAAGGCCACACAGGGCCTTTGGGGGTGGAGAGGGGCAGAAGCTGGGCTGAAGCAGGCAAAGCAGCCAAAACCATGAAGGTGCTGGCCATTTCTCAGCCCCCAGGCTGCCCTAAAGATCCTCCCCTATCCTCTGGGCCCAGATTGAAGACAGGGTGGTGGTTCCGGGCCAGGGCCCTGAAGACCTAGACAACTGGGAGTCTCTAGGGAAAGGGGTGAGGGTGGGTCTGCTCTTCTTTTGCGACTGCCTACCTTCCCCTGGCCTGCAGCTTTTCTCACCTTAGTACCCTGGGAGTGGGGACAAAGGTGGAACAAGAGCCCTGCAACACATTCTATTTTCC
This sequence comes from Tolypeutes matacus, assembly GCA_026826555.1. Classification (NCBI taxonomy): domain Eukaryota; kingdom Metazoa; phylum Chordata; class Mammalia; order Cingulata; family Chlamyphoridae; genus Tolypeutes; species Tolypeutes matacus. The sequence goes on along the minus strand of JAKSZT010017719.1, from coordinate 4,498,066 downwards.
CAAGGGGGTAGGGGAAGGCACCCCTGAAACAGCATTTTAAACAGGTACTTAATTAACTAGAAAGTAGGAACTGTGGATGCTTTGATCTCGAGTAAACATCAGGGGAGGATGGGAATATTTTAGCAAGGAACCTCAGTGAAAGGTAATAGGTGCTTTTTCATGCCTGATTTGGAAAGCAAGTTTTGGAAGTGTTGACACTAAGGTGAGACCAAGAATATCAGCCTAAGTGTTAAAAAAAAAATTTAATGAGATTTTTAAAAAGGGAACAAAATGGATAAGATGAGCATGTATGTATGTATATATGTATGAAAATACCTAATATTCATCATCTTGATTATCTCTGGGTTGTAGGATTATTGGGTGTTTCTTTCCTTAATTTATTTCTATATTCTCCAAATTTTCCACAATAGATGAGTATTTCTTTTATACCCAGAAAAGAAGAACATTTAACTTTTTAAAAGAAGGTATGATCAGAAATGTTATACCTTGTCTGATCAGTTTTTGTTTAAGAAGTGAAATATGAAAGTATGTCACCACAGTCATTGCAAAACAGTCAGCCAATCTGTCTTCTCTGGTCTGACATTGCCAGTGTCTGTGGAAGGATCTTCTCATGTGAGAGATGGGATTGAAAAATTGATGGGTGGAAAGACTAGGAGGCAGAAGGGTCCTTGGAGGACCCAGTAGTCAGAGGAAATTCTTCTGGTGGGTGGAGAAGGGGTGGAGAGGAATGTGTGACAATCTTCTTTGAAACAGAGCGGGCTTCTCTTCCTTCAGATGGAGTGAGTGGGGATACAGAGCTCACAGCGGAGGTGGGCAACAGAATAAACAAACAATGTCAGTCCACCGAGGACCATGAAGAAAATGTGCAGGACACAATGAGAGAGTTAATAGGGTGACCCACGTCAGGCTTTGAGTTCAGGGATGATTTCTGAGCTAGAGGTGATGGGTAAGCATGGGCCCAAGGATATTTGGTGAAGAGGACCACAGCAGACCCTCAAGGGGACAGGGAGGGGTCGTGGGACCTGAGGAGACTGTAAGGAAATGAGAGGTCTCCTGCAGGAGAGATGGCTCTATGACATGTCCTGTCTACTGAGTTACTTAGTGTATATTTGCAGTGAAAGATCATGGTTTGGCTTCCAGACACTGCCAGCAGTGCTGGGAGGGACCCAAAGTCAGGTCCATTTACTCCCTCAGTGACCTTGAGCACATATCTTAACTCCTCTGAGCCTCAGGATTATCAGCTCTACAATAAAGATGCCAGTAGTCAATACATAGCACACAGATGGAGTAGCTACATTTGGGGAACTTATTTTGGGATTTTTATGAATTTTACTCAGTAGGTATCTCTTGCCAACAAGAAAGTGATCCAAGGGCCTAGACTGGGTGAGGTGAAGAGAAAATCCCCCAAATGGCAGTCCATCCTCATAGGATTGATGGGCTTTAATGAATGCAAATTTCTACCAGCCCCTGTTTGTTTCCAGCATGCCCTTTTAAGAGATTGCTGCAGGCAATTGGCCCCTGAGGGTGTTGTAGGATGTTTAGGAGTTGGATGATGCTGTTTCTGCCCTGTGTGAAGTTTACCTGACCTTTTTAGCTAGTGGAATTGTTCAGAGAACTTAGGGAAACACAAGGAAAATGGAGTCATGGCAACAGAGTATCAAGCCTGCTACTCCAAAATCAGTTTTTAAAGAAATTCATTTCCTTCCTTGAGAAGATCAGAGGAGTCTGGTAGATACCCCAGGTTTGCCAGGGAACAAGAGTACCTCTCAAGCCCCAAACTCTGTGGTATTTAGGGAAAGGAAGGCCAAGCTCTGGAGGTGATCCTAGAGGTGAGGGTCCCAGCCTCAGCAGAACTACAAATGTAAGGATGGCTGTATTCAGGGTAACACACACAAGAGCCTCAGCTGCCCCACCCCACCTATGGCAGAGGCCCAGGGAATCCCCCAAGCTCATGTCCCTCACTCACCCGCCCCTAGGTCTGGTTTTTTCAGGTCCATCCTGTTGCTTGTTACCTGGATTCTGTTGCTCTGCCCAGCCCCTCTGGCAGCCTAGTTGGATGATTTGCCTAGCTTCTGATTTTGCCCCCCTCCCCCCCCCACCAAGATGCTATCTCTTGTATTATTCCCTCAGCTCCAAGCATTAAAGTCTGCCAAGTGAGGCTCCACTCAGCAGACTCTTCTGAGAGAGAAGAGTGAACAAAGGTCGCTGGGCCACTAAGTTCCAGAGCCTCTTGCTTGACGTTTTCCTTGGGTCCTGGCACACAGCAGCTGGGGCCCTGCCTGCCAGCTGCTGTTGATTCATGGGTAGCTGAGAAATCTCTGCACACAGCTTTTCTGTCCAATATCCACCACCCCCACTGAGTCAGGATCTGGAAAGTGAGCAGAACTCTCCTTCCATCTTGGATCTATCCTTCTCTCTGCATATCTGCTTTACTCCCCTCTGTCTCACTGCAGACTAGCCTTCTGGACTTATCAGGCCACAGAGGAGACGGTCAACTTACAATCTCAAGTTCATGTTATATAAGTTCACCCAGCAACAGAGCCTGACTGCCAGTCTCTCAGATCTGGTTCCTTCTTTCCAGGAGAGAAAATCTTATTGAGATGGCTTGGATCAGGTGTTTACCTGTCCATTCAGCTATCAGAAGGATGGGGACATGCAGTACAAACATGGCTCCTAAGGACCCACTCAGTGAATCAGGGACATTTCCCAGAGAAGTGTGAGTGGCTAACAGGCAATAGAGATCCTTCTAAAAGTATTGCTAGAAAAGTAGTCCTACAGCCCAGCAGAACTCGGAGTGGCAGGTTCCTGCCTACAGGTGACGGTTAATCATCGGAATGTGTCTGGGATCAAGCCATGACCTAATGATATTGACTTACCCTCAAGGGCTCACTGGTGTAGGTGGACACTTGCTGATAAACAGCATTGCCCGGACCCTTCCACAGGTACACCTCTCCCAGAGGGCTGTGTGCTCTAGAGATAGAAAAGTGGTGGTATTCCTACTTCTGCTACAACTATGATTACTATGACATCAAAGCAATTATTATCTCCTTGCTCCCAACCCCCTAGAGCAGTAACAGGGAATCAAGTGTTACGAAACTTGAGTCCTAACTATTTACAACCTAATGTATATCTAGAAAACTACTGAGGGGAAGATGACCTTTCCCACCTGCCTTGGCTAGTCTGAATGCTCCATAATGCTATTGGCCCAAGCAGTACTCCATCTGATTCCACCTCATTAACACCACCCACTCTTCCTCTTCCTAGCCTTGTGACTTTGGGCAAGTTACTCGACCTCATCAAGCCTCAGCTTCCTAATCTATAATCCAAGAATAATGATAATGCCTACCTCACAATGTTGTGTGATTAAATGAGATGATAATCGAATACTGCTTAGCACATTGCCTGGCACCCCATCATCACCATCATCCCATCACCACTATCATCATCATCTTGTACACCCTTGGGAACTGAGGTATTCTACCTGCTTGCCAGCCTACATCCTCCCCAGACGTGACTCCGCATGAGCTCCTGGTCTGGGCAGGCCTTGATCCATCCCCCAAAGGGTGGACACATTCCTGGGACACATTCTGTGTTCAGCCCCACATGTTCCTAGCATGATGCTGGGAAAGGTGTTCATGGTTGTGGAGTGGGATTCCTCCATGTCAGTCAGAGAAATCCCATGATTTCTGGGGTTCACCAGATACTATTGTTCATTTTGTAGTTTTTGGCCCTGAACATCCAAATAACAAATCTCAAAGCAGGGAAGTGATTGAATCATCTGGTCCCTGGATGTCTCTACAGCTTTCCAGTGCCTGATGATTCTGGCTCCTCTGTGCTGATGCTACCCTATCCAGGCCCAGCCAGAGTTCCCCTGCACCATCAAAATCCTGCCTCCAGCTCTGTTCACCTGGGAGGGAAATCTGGGAGACCACAACTCCAACCTTACTTCTCCTAAAAGATGGCCCTGGGGGGAAGTTGACCATTATGCTGCTCTTCGAGGCCAGGGTCACTCTCCAAGCCTCCAGGGAGAGCTAGATTTGACTTCCACAGCCTGGAGCAGCTAGACTGGCACAATCACTGGGCTCATGCAGGCCAGCAAGCCTCCCTTTGTGAGTACTTACAGCTGCATCTCCAATGGCAGGCCAGTGTGGTGGGACAGGTGACTTCACCTCCTTGAGCTTCAGTTTCCTCATCTAAAACAGGATGTGAGAACAGTGCCCCCTCAGAGGGCTGGGAGGATTCATGTTCGAATGGTAGGCAGGTGATAAATGCAGCTACTCTTAAGTGCCAGGTGGCCAAAACCACCAGGAAACTACCCCATCAGGGAAGCCAAGGAGCCAGGGGACCTGGGAGGTGGCTACGCCCCAGGAAATCCTCAGGCCTAAGAATTTTGTGGCCATCCAGTCTCACAGACACAGGAAAAAGTTGTTCAGTGTGAGCTGCAGGCAGATACCTACAAGTGCTGGTGCCTCTGAGAATAGAATGCCAGGAAGGCCACCCACATGGTGATGGTACCAAACATGGAACCCAGCCCACAAGGTCTTTTGATGGCTCCCTGTGGGAGACCCCACCATGGGTGACACCTCTGCCTCTCCCTCCACCCTGAAAGGCAGCATCTCGTGGTGTGGTTAAGAGGGCTGTAGGGTCAGACAGACCTGGGTTCAAATCCTTATTTACTAGACTCACACCTCAGTCATATAGCTTCCCATCATTGAGCCTCAGTTTCCTCATATGGGAAGGAAAATAGTGCTTAAACAAAGCTTCAATAAGATGACAAATGTAAGGGCATGGTTCATATGAGTATTGGTCCATCTGTGATCCACCCTAATGCATGGGATTCCTGCCATTCACCACCAGTCTAGTGCAGTTCAGAGCACCCTACTCATTTAGGAAGATTATGACTGGTTGGAAGTTGCTTATTTAAAGCTCTCCTTGGACAAATGTCAGTTCTGCCAAACATCTATTAAATGTGCAGCCATGGACTATTTCAACTAGGGCAGAGTGACAATGGGAAGAAGGTAGTAGCTCTGGCTGCATTGTCCTGTCTGAGGAAATACTGGTTATTCCCAATGTTCCACTATCATCACAAATTTTCTTGGGGTACCAGGGAGAAAAGGACTCATGAGAAGAAAAGTAGAGGAGAGGAGGCCAGAGGATCCAGTTATAGGCAAGGAGGCTTCATCTGCAACTTCAAACAGATAGCAGCTCAGGGCAGAAATCTGGATCAGATAAAGAAGAGGCACCATCTGAACAGCCAAGCCACCAAGCCTCAAGGGATGTCACCACAGAAAAGTTCATTGTCAGATTCTCCCTGGCTCATAAGGAATCTGTTTTGACTGGGGAGAGAAGTAATCCTGGAGGCAGCCCGGTCCAGATCCCCCTGAGCAACACTGCTTAAGCATAGGATGTGACTTGTGGTGTCACACTCAGTTGTGAGGTGCTTGACAAGTGTTACCAGGAATGGTGAAAGTGCTAATGCATGTGAGTGTTTTACTTTTGTATAAATTAGAGCAGATACATTGTTGTCTGTATAATGTCACATTCACTCATTGCATTCCCACATACTTTCTTGAAGAAAAGAGAGGGAGGAGGCAGTTCAGCCAGTGGTCTGGGAGGTGAACATACCAGGGGCATCTCCCCTCTCTGCCACAGCTTATGGTAGAGGTGGGAAGAGGTCAGAGTGTGACAATCATCTGTCACTGGGAAAGAATAGAGACCCATTACATTTGAAGACTTGGGGAGCCAAACCCATGCTGTGGTACCTCATCACCAAAAGAGTAAGTGATGGGGCAGAAGGGGAGGGTCCTGGAGCAGTCACCATCCTAGATGACCATCAGACTCCCACCAGCCGTGAACGGGGGTCCCTGGACAGTGGACCCAAGATGATCATCAAGAACAGTTCCTTCTTGGGAAGAAGATGGAGGAGCAGGAGGAGCCTAGGCTCAATTATGATACAGTGCCTTGCCGCAATGAGTGAGAATATCTTCACACCACCCAGAGGTGTCTGGTGACAAGACAGTATGCAGCAACCTCGGGCTGGCAGGAAAGGGAATATTTGGGAAGGAAGTCTGGATACTTGAAGTCTGGGCCTTGTCTGACTTTATAAATTGTGTTAAATCATTGTTTGGCCAATGGGCAAAAAAAGTTATAGCTCAGGGATGGGGAGAAGGTTGGAGGACCATGTAGACACAGGAAGTGATTCTGCTAAGAGAAGAGAGAAAAAGATGGAGCCTCTCCCCAAACAGGTTGCACTTCTTGTACCCTTCTCCTTTTGGAATCGCTCACTTCAGAAGAACTATAGGTGGAAAAAAAAACCAGACAGGCAGCCTACAGAGACATCCTGGAGCACAAACTCTTGGATGGCTGTAGCAGGTCATAGAGCAAGTTTGCAGGGGACTAACTGAAACCAGCAAAGGAGGCCGTCTGGTGGAGAGGATATAGCAAACAGAGGAATTCAGTTGTGAATGGTGACACTGCACATACCCCCTGGGCCGAAGTGCAAGACTACCCACAATTCAGTATCTATTTGCACTTTTAATTTGGGTGTACTGTGGAATATATGGGTTATACGGCATTTTCTATTGAATATTGCCAAATTGTGGTAAGTGGGCTTGCCTATATTTCAGTTATTCCCTCGACACTGGAAAAAAAGATCATCATTCAATAATAAATTAAGAAAATAATTACCTGGATATTTGGGGACTTTCACAGATAGAAACTCGCAGGGGTAGGGGCGGGTGTTGTGTTCACTGACCTGGTTACTCCAGGTATGCGCTCAGTGTGCCCAAGAAGGCTGGAGAGTTGGGAGGGGGAGATTTGCCCTGGGAGGCTTCCTGAGCTAAAGACCACATGGTCTGAGGTGCTCTTGCCTCCTTCAGGAGTATCTGTTCTTTCTCTCCTGTTGCTAAAATTCAACCCTTTTCCTCTGAAGCAGGGGGCGTCTCTATGCCACGCTGGGGCCCAACTGGCGGGTTCCAGTTCGGAATTCTCCCAGAACCCGGAGCTGCATCTATAGGTATTCATTAATTTGATCGTTTATTCAACAAATAGTTGTAAGATGCTTATTATATGTTGAGCACTGTGATAGAGGCTGCTAAGTGAGACAGATACAGTCTCTGCTTTCATGAAGCTACAGCTACAGGAAAGATGGAAACTAAACAATTACAGGTGCATTAATTGTCCTAGAGAGGAGGTATGGAGTATTCCAGAGAGGATGAAAGAGAGAACTCAGGGAGATCAGGGAAGGCCTCCCTTAAGAAGAGACTAGAAATATGATAGGAATTAGCCAAATATTAGGAAGGAAGGAAGGGTGATAAGAGTGTTCCCAGCCAAAGAGAAGCCTATGGGGTGTGTGGCAGGAAGAACAAAGTAATTCAATGAGTAAAAGAAAATCAGACAGGGACACAGGATGAGGCTGGAGAGGTGGGCTAGAGCCACAGGGGGTAGAATGGTGGCCCTTACATTAGAAGCACTGTGAAGCTACCGGAGGGTTTTGATGTGGGAGGGGTGGGGAAGAGTGCTGGGATGACCCAGTCACCCTGGCCACTGTGTGGAGAGCACACAGGAGGAAGGCCAGTATGGTCCAGGGAGGCTAGTGAAAAACATCAGCAGTCATTCAAAGGAGATATCAAATTCTGGCCTAAGGTGGGGGTAATGGGATGGCTAAGATGGACGGTCAAGACATAGCCAGGACCTGCGGTCAACACACCCTTGGGATTGATTAGGTTGCAGGGGGAAAAGAGAGGAGAAAACTCCCAAGTTTGTGGCTCAAGCACCCATTAGATGGTGGTGCCCTCTACATGGATGGGGAGGAAGAGCAGGCTTGGGGGAAGGCACCAAGATGAATGAGGGACTTGAGTTTAGGTGCCAATCTGGAGCTTAGGAGAGCCATCTGGGCTGGTGATGTATTTGGATATTTTCACCTATAGATGGCACCCAAAACTACATGAGAAAGTGTAAAGGAAGAGCTCTAGGGAAGAAGGCGCAGGGAATAGTGGCTTGTAGGTGCCCCCTTGCCACCACCCCCTCCCACCTCTCCTAGTTCCTTGGCTGTTAACAACAGAACCAGGGGCAGCCAGGTAGGGGCTACACAGGCCCTAAGCTTCTCAGATGTAGAGGTTCTATCTGCCCTCGAAGCCCACAAGCGTAAGCCCAGGGGAAGCCAAGAGGAAACCATGGCAGAAGTATTGGTCAGGATAAGGTGAGGGGTGCTGCTAGGGGCTTGGGTTATGGGAAACTTGGTCACCAAGCCTAGAGCTTTACAGCCCTTGGAAGAACAAGTGAGGTAAAAATGTTCACGGTTGTGGGTAAGCCCAAGGCTACCTTCCCTTCATGTTCTTCTGTGGCCTTGGGGCTTCTCCTCCCTGGCCTTGCCCCAGCACTGTTGAGTCTTTCAGTTCCATGGGAGCATCACAGACTCCACACTGGGGAACACTGGCTGAGAAACTCTGGAATGTATACCCCAGTGAGAAAGAGGGTACGTTGTGACCTCAGCTCCTCTTGGGTGATGTCTCACTGGTGGTCTCCCCTCAGCCCCACTGGCCCATGCATCTGTTCACTGGGGAGCTCAGTAGCAGTGCCCACCATGGAGGGGCCTCTGAGAAGGAAAACCCTGCTCAAAGAAGGACGAAAGCCTGCGGTAAGTACAGATACCCATCTATCCAGGGGCAGCATGGGCAGTGGTCAGGGGCTTGGACTCCAGAGGACTTGGAATCCTGGCTCTACCATGGTGTGGGCAAAGCTCTCACTTTCCCCATCTGTAAATAGGGATAAAACAGTGCCTACTCCCTAGAGGACTCCGAGGGAATGTCACATGACAGAAGCTGTGATGATTATCTTGAAAGCAAGAGCTAGTTCAGAAACGCCTGGGAGTTAGGGTGGATCTTGTCCCTTGAAAGGGTCAGCACAGCCTCAGGAGGCCCAAGCATTCCACAACATTTCTATTACTGGGCTACCGCTGCATGGTATTCCAAGATACCCACTCTCTCACTTCCCCCGCATCATCCTAAAACGAGTGGCAGAAGGGACAGGGACAGTGCATCAGGAGGCCTTTCAGGCTTTACCGCAATCCTATGAATTACCCATGCTGGACCCAGATGTCACTGGCTTCACGACCCTATTCAATGGCAACGCTTCAGCCCTTGCAAAGCCTCGCAGTTATTTCTGGGCATCCATGGCAAGGTGCCTGCAACCCCATTTGTGAGCTGCATCTCCAGGCAGAACTGTTTTGCCTTTTCTCTCCTGCTCTGGCCCCTGCTTGCCTACTGTGAAGATTCCAGGGCTCTTGCCACCCCTAGAAATTTTCAAAGCCTCCTGATTTTAGGTGCCAGGTGATTCGTGAGCGAGGAGAGTCTTCACCCTAGCTCTGGACCATACTCTGTCACTTCAGTCCAGAGTGGCAAAAGCACCCTACGATGTGGGGTCCTAAACTGGCCCCCTGCCCTGTTGTGAAGACCTGCCTACGTCTCTCCCTTACTCAGAGCCCAAGCCCCTGTCATCCTGAGGCCAGAGCAAGGCAGGTTCCTAAAAGCAGTGTTTTCCTAAATCCTGGTTGACTCAATAGTGAGTGATGAAATCAATTCAGTGGTTCATGGCCAGTATTTTTTAATAAATTGAGTAAAATGGAATGGAAAATGCAGAGTTCATTACACATAATATAGGTAAGTATAATTTTAAGAAACTTTTTTCAGTTGTACATATATATGCGTTTGTGTCCTGGGTTGTGATGGAAATGTACTTCTTCCTGTGGGTGTCAGTCACAGTCTGAAAGCCACTATTTTCACCATTTGTAGCCAAGCAGCTCCATCCAACATGAAGAAAGCTTTGCCCATTGTGATGAAGAGCAGTTTGCTACTTATAGGCTCAATGCTTTTCCTTCCAGGATGGAATATTTGCTCTACCTTTGCAGAACTGAAAATCCCACTCAAGTGATTTTCCTCAAACCAAGGAGCAGAAACCTTTTTTTTTTTTTAGGCTAGTAAAAAGAATTTATTTGGGAAATGGGGGAAAGTACAGAGCTTGCTGAGAAATAGGAGAGAAAGACGGAAATACACACCAATATTGGTGTGGGCTTCTCTAGGCAGAGAGAGCCCGCAGAACCCTTTGAACAGGGAATTCCAGCCTTCACTTCACAGGAAACAGAAACAATGCCTACAGCTTTGCTGTGTCAGGTTTTCAAGCCATACAGACTTAAAAAAAAAAAAAGTTGGCATTCAATCTCAGCCAGAGACACCATTGCAGACATTATGGTTCTTCTAGGCTAGGGTTTTTCATGGCCTTGTTTTAAAAACAATTTTCCCCAGGACATTCTTGAGCCCAGGTCTCCTGCACACACAGGAATTATGCCCTGGCCCTGCCTTCAGCAAGGTGGGGAAAAAAAGAGGCTCTCTGAGTAAAGGAGCAAGAGAGGCACTGATGATAAGAAAAATCTCTCCTTTAGGTCCTGGGTGGAGGTGGCATTAAGAAGGGAAGAGATGAGGCCTGTGCTGGCATTGATGGGAGGGTGGCATCCTTCTACCCAGATGGCTGGGTCTGTAATCAGGCAGCCAGGCAGGACCTCCAACCCCATCCCTCTCAGTATTATCACTCTGCCTCCCCTCTCCCCTGTAGCTGTCCTCGTGGACCAGATACTGGGTCATACTCTCAGGATCCACCCTCCTGTACTATGGAGCCAAGTCCTTGCGAGGTACAGACAGAAAACATGTAAGTCCCATGAAAGGACCCTCTGTACTGGGACCTCCTCTAGTGGGGAAGGGACCTCTGTGAACTGCCAGGGGTTGGGGAGGAGGGGAAGGCAGGACATATGGGAGGGAAGCCTTGCCTGGTCCACATCTGCCTTTCTTGAGGAGTGGAATGCGGTGAAGGTGTGGGCCCTGCCTCCCAGCTGTATTGTCACTCTCTTCCAGTATAAATCTACACCCGGCAAAAAGGTCTCCATCGTGGGCTGGATGGTACAGCTGCCTGATGACCCCGAGCACCCGGATATCTTCCAGCTGAACAACCCTGACAAAGGTAGGCAGCAGGTCAGGTGCCAGGGGCCTGCAGCGTCTCTCTACTCTGTTTCCTCTTCTGCTAAATGTGCATTTTGAAATATTAGGAACTTTGCTTTAGCATCTGATGTTCACAGGATCCCCTTACTAGTCCAAGAAAACTGCTAAGATCATGGTCAATGTGTCCAGTGTGCAGTATGCATGGCACATGCTTGTAGGAATCCTTTTTGTGGCCTTGCCTATGGCTACTAGGGCCCATCATCCCTGTAGCTGTAGCCTCAGAGTCTTGGAATAAATAAAATAATGCTGAATGAGGCGGCAGTGACCATGTGGCTGGAAGAGCCTTAGGAGATTTTAGGGATCCCCTGATATCTCATGGCCTATGCCTTGAGACTCAGGCAATGTCCTAGTCCAAGGCCAACTCAGCGAAAAACCCTTTCACAAAGACTTTATAAGATCCAAATTTATAGTATCTTCCCAAGCTCTTCCTAGTTCTATCCTTCCCCCATGACTGTGCTGGGAAGAAGGAGACATTCTGGGTGCCATCCTGTCCAGGAGCCCTCTCTTCACTGATATTCACAATAGGCTGTGGCTAGTCTCCTTGCTAGCCCATGCCATATGAAAAGAATAAAACAAAACAAAATTGCCTAGCTCTTAGGTTCAGGCAGGCAAACTTACAGGAGCTGGAATGTGCCCAGTAATCTTCATATTGTAACAGGAGTATTCTAATGTAGGGTTCTGGAACATTTCAATCAGCTGGGCATCTTGTTAAAACATGGACTTGGATTCAAGAGATCTGTAACAGAGCAAGCTCACAGGTTGTGCAGATGATGACGCTGGAGTTGAATGACTTGGCTTTAAATGTCAAAGTTCTAATGTTCTTAGCTGGGAAATAAAAAAACAAAGGGAATCCTGGAAAAGCCAGTCTGCCTCAAGGAGCCCAGGGAATGGGGAGGAGAAGTAGATTAAGTTCTCTGTCCTGCGTGATTGAACCCATGTACGGTTAGTAGTGTGGTCTCAGTTCGGTTGCCATTTGAGTGTATTCCTCAACACTCTGGCCCAGGCAGAATTAGAGTTTGTTTCTTTAGGAAATAAAGGCCATGCCTGCACCAGCTTGACTTAAAGATCCTATGGTCATGGGGCCCACAGGCCACTTTTGGGCCTTAGCACAGAGGAAAGCATTATCCCTAAGCAGACAAAAGTGTGACACAGGGTAGCCAAGGTGCATGGATGAAATTCAAGGGGTCCATGAACTTAGATGGGGAAAAAATTATATCTTTGTTTTGTTTTCAATGACCTCTATCTACATTAATTATGAAGCATCAAACTACAAGAATAATTAGCAATGCCTATGGCCTTATCTCTATGACAAATCATAGATATTTTCATGTTACATATTATTACAGATATCTTGAACTATCATTTATGCTCATCACTTTGAAACTACAGTACAATATCAGACCTGCCACTAGATCTTGTTATTAATGCATTAATAAAGAAGCATGTATATAACTGTATTTTTGAATTTGCTGTTTAATAGTTTGATAACTGTATTTCAATATTGTTGATTCATTTAAATTTATTTTATGCATTTGAAAATGTTATTCTGAAAAGGGATTGACAGGCTTCACCAGAATGCTCAAGATACCCATGGCCCATAAAATGGTTAATAGCTCCTGTTCCAAAGACATAGGCCCTGGAGTGTGGGAGGCTGCCTCCTCCTCTACCCCTGGGGGCCTCCCTGGCAGCTCGTGACCTCCCTTAGTTTAGTTACCCATGTTCACATTTATCATGTCACGTCACAGGCAGAGCTTCTCATGGGATCCTCTTCTTAACCAATGGTTTCTTTACTCATCAGGCAATGTTTACAAGTTTCAGACTGGTTCCCGGTTTCATGCAATACTGTGGCACAAACATTTGGATGATGCATGTAAAAGCAACAGGCCTCAGGTAAAGTCACTCAAATCCTGCTTGCCTCCTGAAATACATTCTCCCTTGGGCCTAAGGGCCTTAGAATACAGGGCTCCCTCCTTTCTTCAGAGCCCATCACCTATGCTCCTGGACATCCTCATTGATCAGCCTTTTTTTCCATGAAACAAGGCATCCCTTGCTCAGCTTAGATGAGAACTTTGAATCTGGTTCCTGTGTCTTACCTACTAAAGGAAGTGCCACGGAAACATCCATTGTTTAGGATGTTTAAGCAGGTATGATTTCACCCCAGGGGTCAGGCTACAGTATCTATTTAGATCATCCTTCCAAAAGTTGATTCCATGGGAATACTCCATACTGACTAAAGTGCCTCCCCTGTCTCCACAACCCTTAGGGATAATAAATTAGCTAATTTATTGAGAGCTAAATATATGGCAGGCAACACTGCTGATGAATGAAGGGGGTTTCAGGCTCCCCAGCGTGTGTGAACCAGTGGGCCCCTTCTGGGCTGTTGATGTGGGACCCTTCTGGGCTGCTGGGCTTAGGTCATTTTGTGACTTCTGGCCTCTGCTGTGCCCATCCCCTCCCTGGTGCCAGGCATTATGCTAAATGCTACATGCAGGAACTGACTGAATCCTTACAACATCACTGTGAGGTAGGTTCTTTTACGCCATTTAATGATGTGGACACTGAGGCTCAGAAAGTGGCAGACACTTGTTTAAGTCCCGTAGTTAGTAAGTGTTGGAGCTAGCTTCTAACCCAGGACTGCCTGACTCCTGACTCCATATTTGTCACCCTTGAGATCTCCTGCCTCACTTCCCTGGGATCCCCTGGCTTGCTCAGCCTTCTGCAGTTGCGCTAAAGACCTGGAAACACAGCCATGGATGTCCAAGCTTGTGAGAAAAATGGTTCCCCCCCACATCAGGAGGGGGCAAGCTGGAGCTTTCCATTCCTTAGGAGGGTCAGGTGGGCAGCACTTGGTCCGTTGGTGCTAGTATTGGTGCTCCCATCCTTAAGCACTGATGTCCGTGTTCCCCAGAGTCAGGCACTAGAGGGAGATGGGGAGGCTGGGTCCCCCTCGTCAGCCAGTCTGGGGAGAAAGCACCAGGGCATGGAGTAGATGGTGGCAGCTTTGAAGAGGAAAGGAGCTGAGAGTATAAGATAAGCCATCTCATTGCAGGCAGCATCTCTGAGGTCCGAGAGAATCTCAGCAGAGGCAAATTCACATCAGGCATTTGGGAGGATAGGAACTTCACAGTTGTGCTGGTCACAGCACAGTCAGGAACTTCTTGGCCTTTCAAAGTGGTTCTCATAAACTAGAGCAGGGGTTCTTAACGAGGGGTCCGTGAGCTTGAATTTAAATTAAAAAAAAAAAAAAAAAAAAAACATTCTTGTGGGGATGTGTTGGTGTGGGTGTGATATATTTATTCAATAATACACAATGTAGTGTGGACTTAGTAAGGGGTCCATGGTTTTCACTTGACTGACAAAGGGGTCCATAGAACAAAAAAGGTTAAGAACCCCTGAACTAGAGGGAGGTCTCTAATGGCATGGCCCAGGGCTCTGTGCTCTGCTTTGTCCTATTCAGGATTTTCATCTGTAATGTGGATGAGGACATATATGATAAACTGATCAAAATTATAGATGATAAGATGCTCTAAAGCAGAATTAATAAATTGGATGACAAAATCAGGATCCAGAAAGTCCTCTACTAGCCAGAACAATAGAATAAGACCAATACAGGGACAAACTTGAGGTACCACAGGGAGGCTCAAAATAAATTGCATTTGAATCCTATAACTCAACTATTCTACTACAAGAAATGTTTAAGGGATATGCTCACACATATACACAAAAGTATTTGTTTAAGAATGTTCACTGTAGCATTTTTCTTGATAGAAAAAAAGCCTGGAAACAACCTCAATGACCCTCAGTTAATCCTGACAGTGCAATATTTGATAGCTGTAAAAAGGAATGAGGCAGATCTGTGTGTGATGGCCTAAAAGGATCTCCAAGATATAAGTAAAAAAGCAAAGATGATAAGAATATGTAAAGGATGACCTAATTTGTATTAAAATACATATGCATATTTATTATGTGTATGTTTGTATATGCATAGCATATAACATTTCTGGAATAATATACAAGAAGCTATGATTCTGTAATTCCAGGAGCACTACATATGTTTTTTTTTTTTTTTTTTTTTTTTTAAAGATTTTATTTATTTATTCATTCATCCCCCCCCTTGCTGCCTGCGCTCGCCGGGTCAGCCAGCCACGCCACGCGGGCAGGCCCGCCCCCACCAGGAGGCCCCGGGAACCGAACCCGGGGGCCCCCCACATGGCAAACGGGAGCCCCACTGATTGAGCCACAGCCGCCTCCCACTACATATGTTTTTTACATTAAACAAATGTAATTGCCCACCTATATAATGGGAAGTTTTGGTTGCCAGTCATCTCAAGGTAATCCAAAGTGAATGATTTGTTAAGGCTTAAACAAGGCTGATGCCTCCTCAGGCTGCATTAATAGAGGAAGAGTGTCCTGATCAGAAGGGTGATAGTCCTCCTCTCCTTGACACTGGTCACACCATGTCTGGGGCCCCTCATTGGCTTTGGATGCCACCCTCTAATTGCACAGGAGGCTGCAGGAACTCTGGGCAATGGGCCACTGGGGTGGTGGGCCTGGGAATGGCTATGGGATACTGCTTGGAGCAGTCACATGGAGGAGCTACTGCCCCAGACCAGGGGAGAGAGGTGGGGCCTTGGTCTCTGCCCTGTGGTACCCATGAGCTATTTTTGTCCAATTTTCAGACCTGAAAGAGGGTATAATTTATTTCTTCTACCGTTTTGTTCTTTTTATTTCTAATTTACTTTCAACCAAATAGTCCCACTCTCTACTGTATATAATAAAAAAAAAATTTGGCAATAACCTAAATATTCAACAGAAGAGAATTATTGAAATACATCACAGTATAGCCATGTGATGGAATACAAAGCGGGTATAATAAAGGCTATTACAGATATGCATCTATTCACATGAAAAATCTCAGTGACTAAGAACATTTGTTTTCTTTCTTGTGGTGTTGCATATTTTAAAATTGTTTTGATTAACACTGAATACATTCCAATCTTATTTATAACATATGTGTAAAGTATAAAGGGTAGCAATAAAACAAACACTTATGTACCCACCCATCCTCAAAAGCAGAACCTCCCAGAGCCTGGAGCACCCCTCTCCCTGCTCCTGTCTTCCTCCCACCCACCTCCACCCTATAACCACTCTCCTGATTTGTGGTTTAACATTCCTTTATAATTTTAGCACATCTATTTGATTCCTTAAACAATGTTCTGTCTGGGGTGCACTTCTTAAAAACTCTTATAAATAGAACCATAAGTGTATACTTTCTATGACTTACTTTTCTCCTGCAACATGTTCCTAAAATTTATCTGTGTCAGCGCATGTAGCTGTCATTCATTTATTTGTACTGATTTTTTTTTAATCAATTCCACTGATGATCCCAAGAATGGTTTCCAGCTTTTTGCTATTTTGAACAGTGCTGCTGTGACCATTCTTTTAACTGTCTTGATACAAGGAGATGCATTTTCCCCCAATTCATCATTTTGACCAACTTGACACCAAGATGGATTTATTTTTTATGAAATTACTTCTAATCAAATTTTCTGGAGCCCCATGGCAAGGAGATCCAGGGCTGGGGTGGAGATAGGAGGTATTGGTATTGTTGAGGGGAGTAAGAAGCAGGTTGATCTTGGGGCTGATGGTCCCCCGAGGGAAGGGGGCTAAGGGCCTATACAGGGAGCCATCCTGGGGGCACAGATGTGGGAAGGTCTTAGGATTCCAGATACCCCCAAACTTACTCCTCCTTGTACTTCTGCTTGCCAGTTCCTGCCATCCCTTAACTACTGCACTAGTTTCCATTCAGAGGCATATGCCCCATTCCTGAGGGATTTGTCTCCTCCTTACACCAAGCACAGCTTTATTTTGATTGGAGGGTAGTGGTTGAGTGTGTGTGCTTTTGTATCTCAGCTCTGCCACTTACTCGCCATGTCTTAACCTCTTTAAACTCCAGATTCCTCATCTTTGTAATGATGATCATTCCAGTACCTAGTTCATGGGGTTGTTGTAAGGACTCAAGGATACAATGCAAATGAAGTACTCAGAACTGTGCCTGGCACACAGTGATCACTTAACAAACGATGCTTATTATTCATCATACCTTCTCTCCACCTGACCTGCTCATTCACAGACTAACTGGGAAAGACCTGGCCCCATCCCTTAGAGACCACTCCTCATCCCCTTCTGAAAGGTTGGAACTTTGACAAGAGTCTGAGCTTTCTCTTCTAGGTACCTGCAAACCTTATGTCATTTGAATAAGTCTCTGCAGGACTTGACATGACTTCAGAGGCATCTGGTACCCCCGCCTGGGACTGATGGAGAAGAGCCTGTCCTGGGCACAGGCTATTGGCCAGGTCCTGGAAACTCACAGCCAGACTCAAGGGTGCGTGGCCTGCAGCCTCACAGTCCCAGAGGACTCTACCGGTGTGGGATCCACCTGACAATCCCCAGTGACTTTCAAGACACTTATTCTGCAGCACCACCTTGCAGAGCAGTGGTTGGACCCCAAACCTTATACCCCACCCTCCCTCTCAAGACCCTTGTCCATGAGCTGCTTCTGCAACTAGTGAGCATTTGGCCCACGTTGGGTTCTCAGTGCTTTCTACTGCACAAAAGAGTGGATAATGTTAACCTGCGTGAGGTGTCAGAGAGGAGGATGGAAGCTGTGGAACAGGCTTTTTAAACCCCAAGTGCAGGGGGTTGCTCGCCCACCGGGCTGCCTCAGATTTTGTACAACCCCCAAAGCATCCTCTATGTGTGCGTGCTGTATATGTGTGTGTGTGCGAGAGTGTGAACTCTTCTAGAAACATGCATTTTGGCACAAGACTTGTGACATAACACATTTCATTTGCTTTGAGGCCCTGCTTTAATCTTAAATTACAGCCTTGTCAACCAAGGAAGGTCAGAGTGAGAGCCTGGATTCCTTCTGTGTTAAGGGTCTCTTGTGTTCTTTTACTGTAAACAAATAATGCCTTAAATTGTGTCTTGTTTTCTGTTCCTATGGGTGCTATTCATCTGGAAGGCCTGCTCCCTGGGCTCCCTGGGTCGCTTCTAGGCCTTGTCGCTGTCATCCCTTCTGAGACAGGACTCAGCTTCAGGACTGTGGACTGGACCACTGCCCTGCTTGCTTCCTGCCATCTCCTCTCCCTGGCAGGGTCTGAAGACCCTTCTCTTCTCATCCACTCCCACAATGCCAAAATGGGAAGTTGTGACCTTTTCTCCCAGCTTCCTCAGAAGCAGCTAGGAGGCTGCCATGCTCATCGCGAATGGCTGCACAGAAGCTGCTTTGCACCAACCTCTCCCTGCAGGGCAGGGCTTTTGCTCCCATCATCTCTCCCCTTTGCTTCCACTGCCAGCGTGGGGCAAACTGGGAACCCTAATTATGCTGGGAAGCTGAGTGACTCTGAGGCCTTAAGCTACCCCAGTCTTGCCCCCCAAATGTCCCAAATGCAGTCACCAGCAAGTTCTCCATCATCCAAGTCCAAGGACACAGTTGTTGATGACCATGATGACAAGACAGCAAAGCCCAGCTTTACATTCAGTTAAAAGCTCTTCACGTGAACAATGTCCTTATCTGTAACCTTTTGTCATATTTTAAAGTGACTTTTATTTTGCACAAATACATTTTTATTTAAAATGATGAATAACTATCACCATAGTTACTCTTTTTTTTTTTTTTTAACTTGGGTGTCCTAATTCTGAAAAGGAATCCCTTAAACAATTTTCTGAAAGAGACTGAATTTCTGGAGTCCTTATAGTTGTCATGGTTCCAGAGCTCATGCCTCAGACTACCTTAAGATTTTTCTGGGCAAGATGCTTCAAAACAACATCTAAGCCAGTAAACTGGTAAGAAGTCAATTTTAAAACTACCGAAGCATCTATGTCTATATTTTGATTAAATGCTCAAAACTTTTATGACAATTTGAATGAACTGGTGAGGAAAGTAGTTTCCGCCAGGCCTTATTTCATGGTTGATCCTTCCTGTGCTCAATAACTAACTAATCCTTTGCCTTCCAGCAAAGACTAGAATACTTTCACACTAGGAGTAACTCCAGATGGTAAAGTTGACACCTTCGAACTTTGGCCATGGGTGCTTTGCATACCCACCCATATCTGAGCTCCAGATGTGTGCACCTAATTCATGCCAACAACTTACACAAATTAGCATCTAGGGGCTGAATGAAAAGACCAAATACTTCAGACACTTCTGACCAGAACCATGCAGTGTTAACACTTTAGTATACATTGACTCTAATTCTACTGATTAACTTTAACAAGTCTTAACTTTGGATGAAAGTGCAAGACTGAAACATCAGCTATTTATTTTCCTTTGATTTCTCCACTCTTCACACTGTCCTGGTTTCTCTTACATGAAATATTATGGATGCCAATCCAAAAGTCTTCAGAATCATATAATGTTCTTCCTTTTACACATTTTTCTTTTTTTCTCCAATGTTTTCTTCTGGACTTAATTTGAATAGCACAATCACAATTCTTTTCAAAGTATTCAATCTTCTCACTAACTCAGACTGTTCCCATCTCTTCTTTGAGAAACATTCTTAGCTTGGAATCTTGAAAAATCTGTTTAGACCTTTTGAAAAGGTCTTTTAGAAGCCCTAAGAAACTTGAACACACCAGAAGAGTAATGGAAACAAAGATGAAATATATTTAGTTCTCCAAGAGGGATCAGGGCCAAGCAGGTGAGTGTGTTAAATGTCTTTCCAATGTTGGTGTGTCTCTCAAGCTGCAGATGAGGAAGACTGCAAAGCCCGGGATAGAAGGGATCAGGCACAAGCCACAAAGAAGGAAAGTTCATGGGTGGATTCTCACCCTGGTGGGAAACATTTCTGTTTTTTGCTCCTTGACTGTCCATATTATACAAATGTTTGTGAAACCATGGAAAGTGAAATGTCTTATATGCATATGCTGTATCTGTTTTTCTTTTAAGCAAATAGATCATAACCCCCAAAAATGAAAATTGTAGAATACTCTAGTATGATGTCCCAAGAATAGCTCACTCACCTCTCCCTGGGAATTGACTCTTTTGCCCCCTTGGTTGAACGCATTTTCTAACTCAAGTGCATTCTGCCAAGTGAAATACTTCGTGTAGGAATGATTTCATGGAGAGCAGTAGAAATACTGTTCTGAGTATCCCCAGTGAGAGAGTACAGCCTCCATTCCTTTCCATGACTGGAAGCCCCTTAATGACCCTGTCAGTCTGTAGACGTAGAGGAGAAAGATACTTGAAGGGATTCTTTTTAGGAGAGAACCCATTTTCTTGCCAATTGAATTTATAAAGCATTTTTTCTGACCAAGCTAGCCAATATTTGTTCCATTATCTTCCTCCTACCTCCCAAGCCCAAGTTGGGATACCAAGAGGTGTATCTTTAGAATGCCATTTTTTCAGGTGGAAAAAGGTCCATGAAAATGGGAAGCCTTTGCATGCAGTCTATTTTCATCCCACAGGTAAAGTGCAGAGCTCTGTGTCCACATCGCTAATTCTTCTAACCACCAGGTGAACATTGCCAAAAACTCTGCCTAGTTTTGTGTGTGTGTCTCCATAGATGATTTTAATCGGTCCTGCATCATGTCAACACGTGTGATTGCATGTTTAAAAAAAAAAAAACTGCAAGATTCCCTTTGAAATAACAAATGCTCTGCACAAAACCATCCATGCATTCATTCACATCCCTAGTGAGTGCTTCGTATGTGCCAGGCTCTACCAGAGATATAAACGGCTGAAAACAGACCTGATCCCTGCCTTCATGGCGCTGACCACCGAATGAGCAATCTTCACTCCACGCATTTCTTCTGGCAAGACTTGCCTCTCCTAGCATTGGGCACAAATCTTGTGCACAGATTCCTCCGGAAAGGCTTCAAAAGGCTCAACAGACTAAATAGCCTCTATCTGCGAGTTCAGTTGCAATGAAGACTAGATGAAGTTGTTGTCCTAGAGGCTGACTGGCCCAGAACAGCCAGGCACAGAACGATGGTTGAGTACACTGAGGACTCCAAGGTGGGATGAAAGCAGGGTCAGAATGTTCATAGTATGTACTTCATCGTTTGTTTTTTAAATTTATTTCAATGTGAAATAGAAGTACAGCATGCATTAGTGCAATAGCTGCATTTTCTTGGGTGTTGAGAACTTGTACTATGGACTTTAGACCACATCACAGCCCTATGCTGCACAGACAGTCCCCAAATCCCTGCTCACAGCCACAATGCAATGGATCATCCGTTTTATAACCCTTAATCTCTTTATCCATTTCTGAATGACTGTGACCATTCAGTAATAAAACAATAGTAATTATTTAGTATAGTATAATCTTGAATAAATTTCGTGCCAAAATGCATGGTTTTCCACTTAGCATTCAAAATGTTGCATAGAGAATAGTTTTCAATTTCTTATGTATTCTTCAAAGTAAGTTGAAAATCAGTTTCTGCATTTTAATTTGTTTCTTGTTAAACCTGTTGCAGTCTCCTGGGCTGTCTTTTTTTTTTTTTTTTTTTCTTTCCCAGCAGACCCCTGCATGCAGTTGTGTAAAGACTTTCTCTAATTCTTGTGAATTGTCTCACCCGCAATAACTACTGAACAGCAACCCCCTGTGGGATTCTTTAGATTTTTGGTGAAGTATTTTGTTACCTCAGTCTTGTATCAAGTTGCTGTATTTTCCAGCTTGTTACACTGATAATTGTTTCACTAATTAAATAATGTACAAACATCTTTGTTTACTTTGAAATTAAATGTTTTCCAATGAATATTGCTGAATTTATTGAAGTCACATTCATTCACTTAGCCAACAGTTGCTATGTGAGATACAGATATGAAGGAAATGTGGCTGTGAAAGAGACGGGGGGGGGGGGGGGCGCAATAAGGAGGCATGGGGCACTCAGAGCCCAGCTAAGAAGTGAATTACACATAAATGACCTATAGGCGCAGTGCCCTCAAGAAGGAACAGAGTGCTGTGGACACTCTAGAGAGGCTTTAGAGGACATGTGGAGCTTAGGTTCAGAGCTTGCACAATAAGTGGGTCAGAGGAGGCAGGAAACAAAGGAGAAAGAGCAGGATGAAGTTGGGAGAAAGTAGACAACCCAGTCTTACTGAGTAAAGGGTTTGGGCGAGTAACAGGATGTAAAAGTGGAAAGATACGCTGACAGGAGTTGATGTTAGGAAAAAAAACCCAAAACCCACCCTATATTGCTTAAGAAAAAAAGGGAGAATATATTACAAGGGTGTCTCACCCTGAGGGGAGGACCAAAGTGGGTTCTAAAGAGGGGCTGGAATCAGACACTGAAAGCCTTCATCAGCTGAGGCAGCCATTCCACATTTTTATCCAGCGCTCCCAAGGTCTCCTCTCGGGTTATCCGTTTCATTCTCCCCAGACTGGCTTCTCTGCTTGAAGGTTAGCAGCAAGGAAGTCCAGGCCTTAGGAAGGGAGCATCTGAAGTTACGGAGGGAGTGTATGCCAGGGAGTGACATGATCCAAGTTGATCATGGGAATCCCGGCCCTGTCCGCCTCAGTTTCCCAGTCAATGCCTAGTAAAGCCGCAGCGGTCGATTCTCCTAGCATACTCCCACACACTCCTGCAGGTTCTGCGCCACCGTCCCAGTTCCTGGTCAGCATTGCCCCTCCTTCCCTAGCTGTGGCAAAGCCCTGCCTGCAGAGGTGGTCCGTAGCTAACGTCCTTGTGATTTAGATGGCACAGAGACGCCCGGCTTTGCTCAGATTGGGTCGCTGCCCGCAGCCCCCATGCATTCAAAAGCTCTGAGACGGACTTGGGGAAAAGGTGAGGATGAGAGGACAGTGGGGTCACTTCTGAAGTCAAGACTTGAACCCACAACTAGTAGTCTGTAAAGCTCCAATCCGTCAGCCTCACTGCGTCAGCGCCACAAATAGCCATCAGGAGACAGCAGTACCTTCCCTTGCTGGATGTGGAGATCCTCGAGCAAACGCAGACTTTACCGAGGAAGTCTTAGCCACCAGTACCGCCACGGTACAGCGGCGCGGAGCCGGGCTGAAGTCAGCGAGCCAGCAGAGGTGAAAAGATCAGGTGGCCGTGGGCGGGGCCATGTGGTGTGGGCGGGGCCTGGCCGCGGGCTGAGCCCGAGAGGGGTGCTGCTGTGGGTGCGTTCCGCCGGAGAGCGGACGGGCCTGGGCCCAGACTGGGGGTGTAGGAGAGAAGAGGCGGGGCCTTAGTGGGCGGGGTCATGCCTGTGGGCGGGACAGTAGGAAGGGCGGCCCCAGAAGGGGGCGATGGAAACAGAACGAACCTGGAGGAGCTGAGGTGACGAGGGGCAAGACCGTGAGGGGCTCGAGAAAACAGAACCTTTAGGTGAGGGCGGGATCCGCCCGGGAGATTAGTAGGGGTAGGTGGGCCGGGACCTGCTCCGTGCTGACGAGCACGGACCGGGAGAGACGGGGCCGTGGACCGTACAGAGCCGAGGACGGCCTGGGCGCTTTGGGCCCTGGGCCCGGCGGAGGTGCGAAGCGACGAGCAGGGGAAACCTGGCGGAACTGGCACGGAGGGGCGTGGCTGGAGCACGAGGCCGGGCGGGAGCTGGGCCTCGATCCGGGCGGAGGGGCGTGGGGCGCGCGGGGCTGGGGCTCGGGGCGGGGCCCGATCCGGGAGGCGGGGCTTGGGCCGGCTGGAGGGGCGCGGGGCGGGGCGTGGGCTGCGGCGCGCTAGCCGAGAGGCAGCCGAGCCCCGCCGAGGCACGAGCCCACCCGAGTGCGCCCGAGCCCGCGGCCCCCGCCCGGGGCGATGGAGCTGGAGTCCGGCGGGGCGGCCGCTGCGCTCCTGCGGCAGAAGAGGGCAGCGCTGCGACGCAGGGGGTGCAGCTTCGAGAGCCCCAGGTACCGGGGAGGGGTGCGGCTGGGAGGGACAGAAGAGGGGAGCCACGTGGGGGTGGGGGTGGCGGTCTGAGGAGACAGAGGATGGCGCGGCCGTAGGGTGGGAAGGGGTCGGTGGAGGGTCTGAGGGGGATCGGGCGAGGAAGCCTGGGCCGATCGGCGGGGGTCTGAGGCGGGCTAGGCGGCCCAAGCGGGAGGTGGGGGAGCAGGAGCGCCTCAGATAAAAACCCGTCGAGTGCTGGGAAGCCAGACCCCGAGGAGAAGTCGTCCAACCGTCGGTCCTGTGGCGGGCTCCGAGCAAACCCTGGGTCTCTAAGCGGCTTTCAGGCTGTGAAGACTGTGCGGTGCCCGCTACTTGTAAATATCCAAGGCCAAGGTCGAGAACTAGCCCCCTCAAGACCACAGGAGGTCTCCTTTCTCCTTGGAGCCTCTCTGGCAGTTCTGTGCTACCCCAGAACGGAGGCCGGCTTCAGCCTCGCACAGTTGCTTCTCAGGCAGCACAGCAGCTGCCTCCGCCGGCCCCGCCCTTTCCCCCAACCTGCAGCGCTACCTCGAGCAGGTCTTCCTCGCGGACGCCTTTCCTGTGCCTGGGATGCGGGTGCACTCCTCTTTCCCCACTCCTTAGATCCTCAGTTCTGTCCTCTTTGAAACCTTGCCTCACAGACGCGTCTTCCACTGCAGGGCTTGGTGCCCCTCCTGCTCTGCCAGACTCATGCCTTCAGGGCGCAATTTCTTAACTTGAGTGGATTCTCCAGCTTCAACATCGCTGAAGTCTGTCCTATCATTTTTTCAGGCTCCTGCTGTCTCCTAGATGACTCCAGCAGCCTCTTTATTCTTACACCTCTTAAATCCACATCCCAACTGGTCGCTGAAGGGATCTCACTAAAACCCTGGGGCCGTCCCTCTCTGCTGGTTAACCCCCCTGAAGAGCACTCAGTCTCCCACAGCAGTGATGAGGCCTGGCCTGGGAGCCAAGGAGAAAGACGAGGTGGGATTCTGGCCCTCACTGAGGCAGAAAGGCGGGCTCAATTGCTAGGGTGTCAAACCAACAAACCAGGATCCTTAATGTGAGGGGTGAGGCCCTTATCTCTTCACCCTCAGCTCTTGGCATACCTTTCCTCACCTTTGGTGTTCCAGCAATATTGGATGAGAATGTAAGCATCATGAGGCCAGGGACCATGGCTGTCCTGTTCACTGCTGTACCCCAGAACCTGGCTAAGGGTCTGGCCCATCAGAGACACTTACTGTCTGTTGAATGAATAAATGCCTAACCAGATGGTAATTCCTCCCTATGCTTTGCTGTGTCTCGTCTGTGCCTTTACTCATATCATGCTCTTTTCTCTGCTTAGAATGTTCTTTCCTTTATTCCTTGGATAATGGCTACCCCTCCTTTTCTGGGAAGCCTTCGCTGAACCCCATGCTGAGCTCTGAACTGTAACAACAGTCAATGTGTATATGTGTTATTTCCACGTATTATTGTGTATAATTACCTGGATAATATGTCTCCCCCACTGGACTGGAAGAACCAGAAAAATATGGCTTCTGTCCTTCACTTAGTATACTGTAAGAATTGTCTCACATTCTTAAACATTTCTTAAGAAAACTTTTAAATTGCTGCACAGTATTCTGTCAAATGGATAGATTACAATTTATTTAACCCAACCATTTTTTGGGGGGACTTATAGTTTATTTCTAGTTTTTCATTCTTACTAAAGATGTAGTGAATCCATGTGCATAAGTCTATATATGCAGAGGTAATAATTTCTTTAGGATAAAGTCATAGAAGTGATGGGAATAATTGGATCAAAGAAAATGAACATTTTAAAGCCTTTTGAAGCATAATGCCAAATCGTACACCAGAATAGCTGTACCAATTTACTGTTCCTCCAAGAGCATTTGTACACATGCCTATTTCTTCCCACCCTCAACATTGGAGATTATTATTTATAAACATTTGCCAAAGTGGTACCTTAGTTTAATTTGAATTTGTTTAGGAATGAGGTAAAACCTTTTATTTTTATTCATAATTTATATTTTTCTTTATATGAAATTATGCATATGCTTTATCTATTTTTCCTTTAGAATATATATCTTTTCCTTATTGAATTGAAGCACTTTGTTTATTAAAAGAATTAACTTTTTGTCAAATGTATAGCAAGTATTTTTTCCAATTCATTATTTGCCTTTTAACTTCCTTTATAATGTTATTTGATAAAGTTTTTGTTGTTGTTTTGTTTATTTAGTCAAATCTGTGAGACTTCCCTAACTTAGATAAATATTCATCTACAATTTCTCCTGTTACTTTTGTTGCTTTAAAAAAAAATTACCTCTTTAATCCAGTGATTCTGAACCATGGCTGTGCATCAGAATCACCTGTGGAACATCTTACCATATAGGTAGGTGGGCTCGTAACACAGGCCTTTTGATCCAGAAAGTTCAGGGTGGTGCTGGAGTGTGTTCAAAAAGCTCTGTGGACAGGAAGCGGCTGTGGCTCAATCAGTAGGGCTCCTGTTTACCATGTGGGAGGCCCCGGGTTCGGTTCCCGGGGCCTTCTGGTGGGGGCGGGCCCGCATGCACGGCGTGGTTGGCTGACCCAGCGAGCACAAGCAGCAAGAGGGGGATAAATGAATGAATAAATAAATAAAAAATCTTTAAAAAAAAAAAAAAAAGCTCTGTGGGTGATTATGATGGACAACTGGGGTGAAAGCCTCTGCCTCCTCTGCAAGCATATTGTCAGGTTAGCCTCTCTTACTCCAAAATCCCCAATTACTTTTCATTTCTTATTATATCACATTTAAATGTCACTACTTCATGTTTAGAACCTTTAGAATCTGGTTTAACCATATCTGCCCAATCATCTTGTTGGTATTACTTTCAGGATGGTGACCTTCTGTGACTCTCTTTACTAAAGTTCCCATGTCAGCTTCTGTAACTGGTGTGCAGACACAGCAAGCTAATGAAAGTAAAGGAGCAAGGACTAGCCCAGGTACTAGGCATTCTGGCAGGACAATGGAAAAGACTAGCTGGGAAACCTGGAGGGGCAGCATGACAGCAGGCAGTAGGGCAAGATGCGTATGCCATTAAACTGCCTGCCCTAGATGTGTTTGCTATCATTCTTTTGTAAGGCATTATCAGATAGTGGTCAAGAACAAGGATTTTGGAGTGAGATAGATGTAGGTTCAAGTTTCTGTCCTTTCACTTACCAGATGTGTGAACTTGGACAAGTTGTTTAACCCTCTGAACCTCAATTAACTCATTTGTAAAATGACAGAAACACCTATCTCACAGTGTTGATGTGAGCTTTGTTGAACTACTTATGCAAAGTGCTAAAAACAATGCCTGGTATAAGCATTAAAAAATAGTAACTGCTATGAGCAAAAATGTTTAAAATTTATATGAAAGTTCTCATCTCTCCCCCTGCCTTACTAAAATTCTACCTTTGTCTGTTTTGTTTCTCTTCTCCCCTGCCCTCAGAGGATGGTCCTGCCTTTCTCCTTTGCATTTTTAAGTTTAATATTTAGAAAGAGAGGGAGGGAAGAGAAGAAGAGGTACATGGGCACTGGTTAGAATTGGCTGAGAAAAAACTTTTAGGGGATGTTAAGAGGTGAGAGATACAGAAACACCTGTTTTGTATGAGGGAGGCTAACAGGCAGGTAAAAGGGATTTTAAGAAATCTGTTGTCTTTTGTCCCTTTGTGGTTATCAAGAAATACAATTAATGAACCTGAGTTATTTTTAAGTTATCCTTTGATTGCTGAGCTGTGAGCTTTTGGCCAAATTCCTTGCTGTAAGCCACAGCATTAACAGAGTTACATGTTAGTAGGATTGAATTTTTCAAGGCAAATCCAAAGATCAAAGAATCTCAACATTGGAGGTCTTCCCTCAGGAAGGCAAAGAGGGCTGAGTACTCCAGGTTTACATTCTACCAATGTATAATCCCAGCAGAAAGTGTCTCTTTCTCACTGTCCCAGCACATGTCCCAGGCTTGGGGTTCTATGCTCATCCCTAAACAAATCTTTTGTCCAGTAGGGAGTGAGCATGCTGATTTGTTGGGCCTGGGTCATGTGTCCAACTCAGAATTGAGGGGTTAGATCAGTTCCATCCAGAGGGACCAAAAATTAGTGAATTCCCAAAAGAAAGGGGTAGTATGGCTACTGGGTCACCCAAAAAACAAACAAACACTAAAACCAAATTGTCATTGCATCTGGAAAGCTTGTTCAAAATACAAGTACCCACCCCAGAATCACATAATTAGGGTGTTTTTGTTTTGTTTTGTTTTGTTTTGTTTTTTGCTCTAGTTGTAAAATACTCACCTAGTTATATAATTTGTGGTTACTAAGTTTAGTTGTAGTGGATGTGGAATCCTACCATAGACAGAAGATTTTGAATTACAAACGGTAACATCTTTTCTACTTTCCCCAATATGGCTTCCAGCATGGTATATGGTAGCTACCTTATTAGTGAGAACAAATTTGATGGCAAGACAAATGCTTTCTTGTTCCTGGATATTGCTCTTCAGGCAGAGATAAGTTCAGAGAAGAACAATTATCCATTATGCATTGAGTTGCCTTCTCTCCTTCTTAAGTTTTTCCTGACTCTTAGGTTTATCTCCCCCTCCCCCCCCAGGAGACTTATTTTTTCAGGTAGTTTTGTAAACAAGTATTTTAATGTGAGCTACTCTCATATTCTTCATTCCTCTATATTATGTTCTTTTTGTTTATGCCAGACCCTTAAGCATTTAATCACAAATAAACCTGCCTCTGTCAGTTTTCTTTTGGAAAAACAGCAGTCTTCCTAGGAAAGACTATTAAGAACTGTCTTGTATTGGGTTGACATAATAGGCTCTTAGGGCCAACAGAAGAAAATTAATTTTCATATTATGGCTGTTCCCCTAAGAGAAGGAAAAGAACAGTTTTTATTATTCACTAAGATTTTAAGTTAATACAAACCAGCTTCCTTTCGTGAAGGAAATTAGTTTTGCTTTAGAAGGTTAATATGATAAATTATGTTTGGTTGTCTGGTTTCCAAACTTGAGGCTCTGAAGAGAGATGAAGTCTGACAGACAATGCTGTAGAAAAATTATAAAAGGATTAGCTTATAAAGTGAGACTCACTGCTTCATTTCCTGGGGAAAATTTTTCTAAAGCAGCATGTCTATGTAGAGATATGGGAAAATATGAAACACACATCTAGGATCTTAGAGGACAGAAGACAGTAAGCAAATATGAATTAGCAATAAGTATGGCTGCCCGAAGAGATATATGTAGAAGAGTGTTCACTGCAGGATTGTTTGTAAACATTAAAAAAAAAAAAAAAATCCATCAAGAGTGTAATCAATATAATACTATGCATCTGTTCAAGAGGTTGATGTGGAAATATATTTCTGACTTGGAAGTGACTTCTTCTGGTAATAACAGATGTCTAGAAATATATATGTAGTTTAAAATTTTTCTAGTAGCCATATTTTAAAAAGCTAAAAGAAACAGGTGAAACTAATTTTAATAATTTATATTATTTGGTTCATTATATCTAAAACATTATCATTTCAGCATGTTATCAATATAAAATATTATAGAGATAGTTTACATTTTTTATCCTGGCTTTGAAGTCTGGTGTATATTTTATGTTTACAGCACATTTCAATTCAGACTAGCCACATTTTTTTAAGTGCTCAGTTGCCACTTGTGGTTGGTGGCTACCTTATTGGACAGTGTAGCTATGGACTCTTAGGCAGGAAATGTTATAAACAATGCACCAAGTGTTATTTGTTTTCTGTTTTTCAAATGTGACTGTGAATCACGGTGAAATAGGGAAAGGTAAAAAATTTGTGAGAAGAAAACAAACAGGACTATCACGAGACTTTGAGAAAAGGGAATCAATAAATAAACTTTATCAGCCAGGAAAGGTGACTGTGATTTGGTGGACTTTGACTAACTGTTCATATAAATCTCAAGTAAAACTTAGATGATTAGCCTTAATGTGATTTTAAAAATTTATTTTGGGGAAGCGGCTGTGGCTCAATCAGTAGGGCTCCCGTTTACCATATGGGAGGCCCCGGGTTCGGTTCCCGGGGCCTCCTAGTGAAGGCAAGCCTGCCTGCACGGCGTGGTTAGCTGACCCAGCGAGCACAAGCAGCAAGGGGGGGATAAATGAATAAATAAATAAAATCTATAAAAAAAAAAAATTATTTTGGAAAAACAAGATTATTATAAATAAATAGTCTTATAAAAACAGAAAGAGGGAGTGATTTTATGTGTCAAATGCTGCTGATGGGTCAAGCAAAATGAAGAACTGAGAATTGACCATTGAGCTTAGCATCATCTGGGTAATTGGTGGCCTTTGACAAGAGCTGTTTTGTTAGAGTAGTGAGGAGGAAAGTCTCACTGGACTGGCCTCAATAGATAGTAAACGGAGAAGTGTCAAACAATGGATATAGTCTTTGCTGGGGTGGGGGGATGTAAGATGAAAATCTGTTGTTTTGTTTTCTTTGCTTTGGTTTTTTAAAGATGTTTATACCTGACAGCAATGCTCTTGTAAACAAAAAGACCAGTACTGGGAGTGGGAGTAGGGAGGGATTTATTTGCATAGGGGGTATAGTAGCTGCCTTCCCACATTTGAAAGAGTGCCATATAAAAAAAGAATTAGGCCCACTCTGTATACGGTCCCCACCTAGACCTAAAATAACAATAGGTATAAGCAATAAGAAAACAGTTTGGACTCAATACATGAAAGGACATTCCAGTAGTTGGTGCTGCCCAAAGGTAGGATGGCTTACTTTAGGATGCAGTAAAATATTTATTACCAGAGTTGTTAAAGCCTCAATGAGTTAGACTAGTGTTTCTCAACTATTTTGTGTTTTCAGTATACTTTTGGATACAATAATTTTTGGTAACACACTTAAAAGGAAACTTGAAAGGACTCAAAACAATGTTAAACAGGTCAGCAATAGTGATAGCACAATAGTGAATCACAATCCAGTATAACCAGTGGCCTTAAAAGCACCCACAATAAGTGTGTTGTTATTTTGGTTGCCCTTCAGCACCTCTTTGTTCTTTGAATAAAAATGTTTAATGCTTTGAGTAATCTCTCTTTCATGCTCAAAAGGCAACATTTCTATATATTTTAATAAAAAATACACAAGCTCCTTTTGTTGCCCACCAGACATTATATCATAACTCCTACCAAAAGAAAGTTGTGTTCTACTCTGCACTCTGCACAGGGTAACTGTTGATTTCAAAATCCAGTCTGACAGATAACACTGTAAAAGGTTTATCAGTTAATAATCTGTTGCAGACAACAGAATCCATTCTACCTAGTAGAGATGGATTTAATACTGTCACAGAGAATTAAGTGCTTACAAAATTGTTGGAAGGGCAGGAAAGCAGATTCTAGTTTGAGGTCCCAAGAATAATTCCTTGTCCCCAGAGCCACTCTCTTCTGTGATCAGGAAAGCTGTCAATTCCATAACAAGACATTGAGCAACCAAGAAGCAAGAAGGTGCTGCCACCTTGGATAACTATGGAACCATGCTACAAACTCTGTCTTGATCTCAGAAGCTGCCACTACTGCTTCAGGAGGCTGTAGAATCAAGAAGCTGCTGTGTAACCAGAACCATACCACCTCCGTTATGATTGGCAGAAACAAAATGATGCCCTGTATCCTCTCCCTCACCCTCCCTGGCTGGCTTAGTTCCAAATCAGAGTGTTTCCTAGATGTATCTGATTTGTCCAGAACTCTAACTTCAAAATATTTTAATAAATGTAAGTTTTCAAAATTTTTTCACGCAAGAAGGGGATTGAAATGGATATTGAGAAAGGGGGTTAAAAAGGATACTGAACAAATCATTTCATAATATCTGCCTCAACTATGTTATTAATTATACATACATAATGTTGATGGCACACTAGTGAAAGGTTCCCTGTTTATTGGTGTGCTGCTGCCTTTTGGCACACCAATCTTGGGAGCCACTTTATTGGGTGATGTGGTGGTTAGTCTTATGTGTCAATTTGGCTAGGCTAAAGTACTCAGTAATTTAATCAAACACTTGTTGTAAAGGTATTTTGTAGATGTGGTTAATATCTATAATCAGTTGGCTTTAAGTAAAGAAGTTTACCCTTGATAATATGAATGGGTCTCATCAAATCAGTTGAAGACCTTAAGAGCAAAAATTGAGGCTTTCTAGAGAAGAAGAAATTCTGCCTCAAGACTGTAGCATAAAATCCTGCCTGAGTTTCTAGCCTACACTACAAATTTCAAACTTGCCAATTCCTTACAATAAATCTATTTATCTCTATCTCTATCTCCATCTCTATCTCTACCTCTGCCTCTGTCTCTATCTCTACCTATCCATCCATCCATCCATCCGTCCATCCATCCGTCCATCCATCCACCCTTTTGGCTCTCTGGAGAACCCTGACTGATATAGATATTGGTACCAAGAGTAGTTCTAGAGGAACAGAATCTTAAGAATGAGTTTGGTTCTTGGTTCTGAAATTGGTTCTGTAATTTGATTAGATTTAGAGGCACTACATTAATGGCTCTATTTCCAATAGTAAAGAGGGCACTAATAGTCCATGGTGTGTTGTGTCAATAGCAGTACACAAAATATCACCATTGAATACTCCTAATAAAGTAATTTTGAGGCAAGGTTCTGGGTGACCATGTATTTGATACCTTAGAATATTTTGTCAAACTTCTGAGTATAATGAGATTGGCTGGATACTCCTAACTGCACTGGAGAAATGGGAAAAGAAAAGGATGACCTCAGGGCTTCAAATTCTCAGTTTAAGAGCCACATAAATGACCTGAAAGCATGTCTGCCCTGAAAGAAAGCCTTATCTCCTGTAGTTGTAGAGCTGAGATTTCTGAAAACCAAACCCAGAATCTCATCCTGTGAGTGGCCAAATTATAGCATGGATTGAATTCTCAATCTCACAGGATGTCTGCTGTTAAAGTAAGGACATTTTTTGGGAAGGAATACAATCCTGAAAATTTTAATAGGAACATATGGGCAGATCCTGATGAAGCTGAGGACGTTGGACCAATAAATTCTACTGAGTCTTTGCCAGTAGAAACAATCCTGCCACTTTGTCTAAAGAGTTTAACCTTGCTTTCCCTAAGAAACCTTTTATGGCTTCCCCTAAGGTAGTTGCCTTGCATGGCACTGCTGATTCTCCTTAGTACCTACTTCTACCATCTCTCTTTGCTTTTAGACCTATAACTAGACCCAAGTCCTAGCAGTCCTCAAAAGGTTAGATAGAAATTGTGACCCATGAGCAGGTGTGCTGTACTCCAAAAGAACTGCATGATTTTCCCAATTTATACAAACATAAATCTGGGGAGTAACTATGGGAATGGATATTAAGGATGTGGGATATTTTTGGATAATGGTGGAAGGAATATCAAGTTGAATCAGGCCAAATTTATTGATATGGGCCTAATAGGCAGAGATTCTGGATTCAGTGTTCTATCTTGAGGGATTAGAAAGGGCTCTAACAGTTTGCTTGGCTGAAACATGGACTAAAAGTTGCCCTATATTAAATAAAGTTGAAATGCCAGAACTGCCTTGGTATACTGTAAAGGAAGATATTCAAAAGTTTAGGGAAATTGAAATGTTAGAGTGGATTTATCATGTAAGAACTGGAGGATCCAGAGGACACTCTTTTCATAATGGCTGTGAGAAATAAATGTGTGAGAGGAGCCCCAACATCCTTGAAGAGCTCTGTGGTTGCTCTTCTCTGTAGGTTAGGAATTACAATGGAAACTGCTGCCACAGAATTGGGATCCTTAAATGCAATGGGGGGGGGGCGGCGGATGTGGCTCAAATGGTTGGGCGTCCGTCTGCCATATGGAGGGACCTAGGTTCGATCCCCAGGACCTCCCGGTAAAATAAAAAAAAAAAATATATATATATATATATAGAAGGTGCATGGGCTGCCAGGCTCTGTGTGCCGGTGAGCCTCCAGGCCCCGGGAGCCATGCAGCAAGATGATGATGTAACAGGGGAGAGACAAGATGAGATGCTCCAAAAGCTCTGAAAACCAGGAACCGAGGTGGCGCAAGTGTCAGAACACCTCTCTCCTACATAAGAGGTCTCCAGGATTGAATCCTGGTGAAGACTGGAGGAGGAGGATGGGAGGAGATGGCAGGAGACAGACACAGAGAATTGCCCAGCGAATGGACACAAAACAGCAAAATGGGGAAGGGGGGGTTTAAAATGGATAAAGTAAATAAATCTTAAAAAATATATATATATATATATATTTATTTATTTATTTATATATATATAAATGCAATGGGAATAGTTGGACCCTGAGGTGGCAGGGGCCAAGTGGTGGCACTTAATCACCAAAGACAAGGTGCAAATGGGTGTCATAATAGACAACAGCATCAAAGCAGTAATCAGAATAATCTGGCTTGTAGAGATCTATAATGTTGATCATGGTGTCTCGCTAAATTCTTACTTGATTTATGTGATGGTTAAGCTCATGTGTCAACTTGGCCTGGTTATGGTGTCCAGTTGTTTGGACAAGCAAGGACTGGCCTGTTTGCTACTGTGAGGCTATTTCATGGATGTAAATCATCAGTAAATTGATTGCATCTAAAGCAGATTAATATTTTCAATCAACTGAGGAGATTGCCTTCAAGAATGAGAGAAGTCTCATCCAACCAGCTGAAATCCTTAAAAGGAGAAGTGATGATTTCAGCACTCAGAAGGGAGAATTTCCGTCTCTGTTTCAGCCAACCATCTTCTCCTGGGGAATTCATCAAAAACCTATACCTGAGTTCCCAGCTTGTAGAACTCAGCTGTGGAATTTGGGCTTGCCCATCCCCATAGCTGCATAAGCCAGTTCCTATTTTTAAAAATCTCATAAGATTTACATTATATATATATATATATATATATATCGTGTTGGTCCTGTTTCTCTAAAGAACCTTGACTAATACAATCTGTGTAAGCAGAAGAGTTCTAAGGCAAGTGAACACGAGTCTAACTTGAATCACAAAAGCATAGTCACAGCCCCTTGATCAGTTCAGACTTGAATCACTTTACAGACTCAGAACTCCTTGAATGAAAGGGAGACTGAGACCCCTTGATGAAGAACTCCACTGTACCGCCCAAAATTTATGCTCTTAATCTTCTTCCCAGCCTTCCCCAAAGGCACCTATATCCTTTTACCAGGGTGACTGTGCATTGGGGAAAAGGAAATAACCAGACTTTTTGGGGAATACTGGACACTGACTCTGATCTGATACTAATTCCAAGAGCCCCAAAACATCACTTTAGTTTACCAGTCAGAGTAGGGGCTTATGGAGATCAGGGAACCAATGGAATTTTAGCTCAGGTCCATCTCACAGTGGGTCCAGTGAATCCCCGTTTAACCCATCCTATGGTTATTTCCCCAGTTCCAGAATGCATAACTGAAATAGACATACTCAGCCTTGACCCACGTTGGTTCCCTGACCTGTGAAGTGAGGGCTATTTTCGTAGGAAAGGCCAAATAGAAGCCACTAGAATTGCCTCTACCTAGGAAAATACAAATCAAAATCAATACCACATGTCTAGAGGTATTACAAAGATTAGTGCCACCATCAAGTACTTGAAAGATGCAGGGGTGGTGATTCCCACCACATCCCCATTCAAGTCACCTTTTTGGCCTGTGTAGAAAACATCTGGACCTTGGAGAATGACAGTGAATTATCATAAACTTAACTAGGTAGTGATTCCAATTGCAACTGCTCTTTCAGATGTGGTATCATTGCTTGAACAAATTAATACATCCCTGGTACCTGATATGTGGCTATTGATCTGGCAAATGTTTTTTCTTGATACCTGTTAGTAAAGATCATCAGAGGCAGTTTGTGGTCAGCTGGCCCTATGTCATACTTTAGTCCACAGGGAACTTGATTGCCTTTCCCGTCCACAAGACATCACACTGGTCCATTACATTGAAGACTTTTTGCTGATGGGACCTAGTCAGCAAGAAGTAGCAACTACTCTAGACTTACTGGTAACACATTTGTGTGTCCGGGGATGGGAAATTGATAAAACTTCAGGGGCTTCTACCTCAGTGAGATTTCTAGGGATCCAGTGGTATGGGCCATGTCTAGAATTCTTTTTAAAGTAAAGGATAAGTTGTTACATCTGGCCCTTGCCACAACCAAAAAAGCAGCAGTGTTTAGTGGGCTTCTTTGGATTTTGGAGGCAACATGTTCCTTATTTGGGTGTGTTACTCCAGCCCATTTACTAAGTGACCCAAAAGGCTGCTAGCTTTGAGTGGGGTCCAGAAAAAGAGGAGGCTCTGCAAAAACATCCAGACTCCTGTGCCATTTGGGCCATAGGACCCAGCAAATCCAATGATGCTTGTTATCAGTGACAAATAAAGATGTTTTTTAGAGCCTTTGGCAGCCCCTACAGGTGAATCACAGTGCAGACCCTTAGGATTTGGGAGCAAAGTCCTGTCATGCTCTGTTGATAACTACTCTCCTTTTGAGAAACAGCCTTTGGCTATCTACTAGGCCTTAATAGAGACTGATCGCTTAACCATGGGCCACCATGTTACCAGGTGACCTGAGCTGCCTTTCATGAAATGGATGTTATCTGACCCACTATGCCATAAAGTTAGGTGTGTACAGCTTCACTCCATCATCAAATGGAAGTGGTAAATAAGAGATCAGACTTGAGCAGGCCCTGAAGACACAAATAAGTTACATGATTAATTGGCCAAAATGCTCATGGCCTCTACTCTGCTACATTGTCTTCTCTCTCCCTAGTCCACACCTATAGCCTCATCAGTTGACTGAAGAAGAGAAAACTAGAGCCTGCTTTACAGATGGTTCTACACAATATGCAGGCACTACCCAATATTGGATAGCTATAGCACTACAGCCTCTTTCTGAAACAGCTCTGAAGGACAGCGATAAAAGGAAATCCCCTTGGTGGCAGAACTTTCATCAGTACAACTGGTTGTTCCTTTTGCTTGGAAATAGAAATGGATAGAGGTATACCAATTCATGGGCTGTGGCCAACAATTTGCCTGATGGTCAGGGACTTGGAAGGAACATGATTAAAAATTGGTGACAAGGAGGTCTGGGGAAGAGATATGTGGATAGACTTCTCTGAATGGGCAAAATATGTGAAGATATTTGTGACCTTTGTGAATGCTCACCAAAGGGTGATCTCAGCAGAGGAGAATTTTAATAATCAAGTAGATAAGATGACACATTTTGTCTTTTACCACCAGCCACTCCTGTCATTGCCCAGTGGGCTCATGAACAAAAGTGGCCATAGCAGCAGGGATGGAGGTTGTACTTAGGTTCCATAGCATATGACTTTCACTCATCTATCGCCACTGCTACAGCCCAATCTCCTAGCAGCGGAGACCAATACTGAGTATTGGTGATGAGCCAGCTACCTGGTGGCAGGTTGATTACATTGAACCACTTCCATCATGGAAGGGGCAACATTTTGTTCTCAATGGAAGAAACGCTTATTTTGATTTGCCTTTCCTGCATGCAGTTCTTCTATGAAAACTATTATACAAAGATTTACAGAATGCCTTATCCACTGTCATGGTATTCCATACAGCATTGCTTCTTCACAGCACATAAAGTGTGGCAGTGGGTCCATGCCCATGTTCTCCACCATCCTGAGGCAACTGGCTTGATTAAATGGTAGGATGGCCTTTTGAACACTCAGTTACAGTCTGCTAGGGACAATACCTGGCATGGCTGGGGCAGTGTTCTCAAGGAGGATATATATGAACTACATCAGCATCCAATATATAGCACTGTTTCTCCCATACCCAGGATTCATGGGTCCAAGATTCAAGGGATGGAAATGGGAGTGGTACCATTCACTATTACCCCTAGTGATCTACTAGCAAATTTTTTCCTTCCTATCCCTGCAACCTTATACTCTGCTGGTATAGAGGTCCTTGTTCCAAAAGGAGGAATACTTCATCAGGAGACACAACAAGTATTCCATTGAACTGGAAGTTAAGGCTACCACCTGGCCAATTTGAGCTCCTCATGCCTTTGAATCAACAGGCAAAAAAGTGAATTACAGTACTGGCTTGGGTGATTGATCCTGATTACAAAGGGAAATTGGGTCCCTATTACACAATGAAGGTAAGGAAGAGCACATCTGGAATACAGGAGATCCCTTAGGGCCTCTCTTATTACTATTATGCCCTATGATTAAGTCAATGGAAAACTACACAACTTAATTCAGGCAAGGGTACTAATGACGGAGACTCTTCAGGAATGAAGGTTTGGGTCCTCTTACAAAGAACCACAAGCAGCTGAGGGAAAAAGGAATCTAGAGCTGGTAATAGAAGAAGTTAGTTATAAATACTAGGTATGACCATGTGACCATTGCAGAAAGGAGGACTGTAATTGTTAAGAGTATTTCTTATTTTGTTATGAATGTTTATATATATAAACATATATATTTGTCTCATATCTTTGCTTTCTTCCTTTACAGAAAGGAGGACTGTAATTGTTAAGAGTATTTCTGGGAAGCGGCTGTGGCTCAATCAGTAGGGCTCCTGTTTACCATATGGGAGGCCCCGGGTTCGGTTCCCAGGGCCTCCTGGTGAAGGCAAGCCCGCCCGCACGGCGTGGTTAGCTGACCCAGCGAGCACAAGCAGCAAGGGGGGGATAAATGAATAAATAAATAAAAAATCTTTAAAAAAAAAAAAAAAAAAAAAAGAGTATTTCTTATTTTGTTAGGAATGTTTATATATATATAAACATATATGTCACATCTTTGCTTTCTTTCTTTCTTTATCCCCTTATATAACATAAGATAGGTGAGTAATAGTTAACTCTACATCATAGTAGTTTTTTTAAATTTTTTTTTTTTAAAGAAGCTTTAGATTACATAAATGTTACATAAAAATATACTGGATTCCCGTATGCCCCAATCCCTCCTCCTGCCACATTTTCCCACATTAATAGCATCCATCATTAGTGTGGTACATTTGTTACAATTGATGGACATAAATGAAGCATTGCTACTAACCATCTATACTCTGTCCTGCACAATTT